>VSMD01128752.1:0-26191 GCA_008750895.1 Mirza zaza
TTCTATATATATTTTAGTTGGCCAATTAATTTCTTTCTATTTATAGTAGAGATGGGGTCTCGCTCTTGCTCAGGCTGGTCTCGAACTCCTGAGCTCAAACGATCCGCCCACCTCGGCCTCCCAGAGAGCTAGGATTACAGGCTTGAGCCACCGCGCCCGGCCTACAGACATTTTCATGTGTGTATCTTTTTCATCTTTTCAGAAATAGGATTACATTATGTATAATATACAGGCTTAGCTTTTCTGGCTTTTCTCTTCCACCAAAGAAAGCTGTGCAGTTGCCCATGAGGCTGAGCTTGGTCATAGCCTCTCTTTTGTTTTGATGATTTTGTTTTTGTGAATTGTGCCTTAAGTTTCTGAACTGTAGTTTGCCTAAAGGAGAAAATCCATCATCATGTAAAATATTTTTAAAAAATTAAATGACAGAGCGTTTATTTAGATTTTCAAGTTGGAGAATGTTTCGATAGCTATAGAACTTTCTCTTTGATTTTAATTCTAAGTGGCTAAGCATTTTACCCTTGTCTTTGTTTTATTATCAGCTTTGATAAAATTGTTGGCTTTGTTATCAGTACATTAGCTGTATTTCCTATACTACAGATAGAGTGAAACTTTTTTTTTTTAAGAGACAGGGTCTTACTCTGTCCTCCAGGCTGGAATGCAGTGGCCTGATTATAGCCCATTATAACTGTGAACTCCTGTGCTCAAGAGATCCTCCTGCCTCAATCTCCTAAATAGCTGGGACTCCAGACATGTGCTACCACACCCCGCTTTTTTTTTTTTTTTTGGTAGGGACAGGGTCTTGCTATGTTTCCCAGGCTGTTCTCAAACTCCTGGGCTCAAGCAGTCCTCCCACCTCAGCCTCCCAAAGTGTTGGGATTACAGGCGTGAGCCACCATGCCTGGCCCAAATAGAGTGAAGTTTTAATTTGCTGCCAAGCAGACACTCCACCTCTTAGTTATTCCCAGGGCTTGTTCCCTTACTCCCTTGTTCCTTTGGGCATGGGTCCAGGTATCCAGGTGACCTTAACTGACCATCTTATGTAAAGTAGCAGTCTTTCTGCCCTGCTGCCACCACCCCATCATTTCCCATTCTCCTTACCCTGCTTAATTTTTCTCCATAGCACTATCACCAACTGATGTATCAGATTTAAATCTATTGTTTGTTTCCTCCAACTAGACTATAAGCTCTCTGAGGTCAGGGACTTAGCCTGATTGGTTCCCTCTTTATTTCCAGTGCCTGGAGAAGAGCCTGGCACTGTAATAAGCATATCATACATATTTGTTGAATGAGTAAATCTTTTGCTTGTGATGAAGGTAAGCAGGGTCATACAGTCAGATGAACAGGTCATTTGACTTGTGTTTGAATCTCAACTTTGCTGCTACCAGTTCAGGTGACACGAGGAATGTTATGTTTCTTATTGGTGAAATGAAGATTAGTTTATCTCTGTGATTCTATTTAGCTCTTGCACTCTATAATTGTTTTTTCTCTTTTGTTGTTCTTTCTCATTTAAATATTTTCCAATTTTAGTATTTTTTTCCCCAGTTCTGGCTGCAGTTATAGAAAGTATCAGTTATTTTACTGACAGTGCTATAGCTTTATTGGTTTTAGGGAAAACTCAGGGATAAGCTAACATTTTCACAGGTCTCAATTTTTTGAAGTTCATATAATTACCACAGACAAATTTCTCAGTCTCTTACTCCTGTCCACCAAGGGTGTGACTTGCTTAGAGATCGAAAGAGGACATGCACATACTGTATCAGTTCTATTAGCCATGCCTCCTCCTGTTAGTCTCGACAGCGGTATGCGTTTTTGTTTGTCCCCACTCCTTACCTACCTTGCATTTCTAATTCGTCAGTCCTACTACACCGTCTAGGGTAAGCAATTCCTTTTCCCTCTTCACCACTACCAGCACACACATACAGTATATTTCAGGGTTCTTTTTCAGACATCTTGTTTTTTTCCTAATGAGAAGAAACAGCCTCACGAATTCAACCATATCCTCAGGAAATTATATTAATGGATGTTCAATATCTTGATCCATCTCGAAAGGCCATATCACATTGGGAAGTAATAAATCAGCTATTTTACTGTCAACATTTTCTTCCAGCCCATTTGCTTATGTGGACCCCTTGCACTGTAACATGGCCTATTTGTACCTTGAGCTCCTCAAAGACTCACTCAACGAGTATGCATATGCAGCAGAGCTAGCAGGCTTGAGCTATGATCTCCAAAATACCATCTATGGGATGTATGTAAGTACCCACGCCTTAGAGCCTTCCACTCATCAACATTTTTTATATTGATTTGATGGAAGCGTTTTCGATCGAGGGTATGAGTTTAATTTCTTTTTTAAATCTTTATGGCTAATCATATTTTCTCATCATTTAATTTTTAAGTTAGCTCTTATTCTGAGTATTCAGCTACATACCATTCATATTATGCAAATTTTCCTTGATTTCTTTTTTTTTTTTTAACATCTTTCATCAGATAGTTATATTTTTCTGCTCAAACAAAATTTGACCCTGATTTAGGTTTAGATCTTACCCGTTCTGTGTTTGAATGAAGTCTTCCTTCTTTTGTAAAACCTAAGGTTGGCCTATACTATTTCCCCTAGAAATCCAGATCATGAGGCTGCATATCCATACTCTTCGGTCATGTTTCTTCATTACCATGCCACTGCTCGAGGTATCAAAGCATTTCTTTTTTTTTTTTTTTTTTTTTGTTAGTCGCTACATTTATGCTGATCCTCTCCATTGCAACATGACATACCTGTTTATCAGGTTATTGAAGGATGATTTAAAAGAGTATACATATGCAGCACGCCTCTCAGGTTTGAGCTATGGCATTGCATCAGGAATGAATGCAATACTTGTAAGTAAAATGAAAACCAAAGAAAAGGCACCACACCATTTAAGCATTATGTTGAGCTTGGGAAAACTATTAACTTCTGCATTTTTTTCAAACAAGAAGGTCGATGGTTTTTTTCTTTATACCTTTTTAATGATTGAAGAACTCAAAGTAGTATTAGTTCCACTAATGAATGATTAAAGTTTACTGCATCTTATGAACATGTATGTGTGCTATATTTATTTGCATGTTCTTTTGCTTGAGATATTTAATGTATTAATCCTGAAAGCATGTTATTTCTATGTATTTGAGTATATTAACATCTATAAATGAAAGATATCCATAGTTATTGCTGTGGTGCTTGAATTTTACTTATGTATAGGCTTCCTTTATTTCTGCAGACAGTAGTAGAAAGTCCCCATGTTCAAATACAGTTTACATTTTAACTTATTTTGTAGCATGCCTGATTAGTTTTTTTTAATGTATATTTTAAAATAAGCACTATTAAATGCATCGCAAGAAATAACCTTCTCTCAAAAGTGTTTCTGATATGTTTCCAAGCTTGCTTATATCTCAGTTATAAATTTACATCCCATTTATGGCCCACATTAATCTTCACTTTTCTTGAAAATATATTACAGTTTAATAAAAACTGAAATGAGAGCATTTCTGGGTACTCCTTATTTAAATTCTTTTACAAAAGATTTTAGGGTTTTAAATTTTTACTTATTTTGCAGTGACTTTTCTTCACATAAATTCTCTGGTAACTTTTGTTTAATGAATAAGAATGTATATAATCTAACCATTATCAAAGTCCACAGAAATTTGAAGTTCAAAGATTAAAACTAACTCCAAATAGAAAAGTAATAATCTATTTCACATTTTTGCTGGTGAATTTTAGTAGCATATTACCATTAAAACAAATAATTTCTATGTATGATAAAGTGGATTTCCTGCTAATTTTTGTAGTTCCTATGGTACATGATGTGCTTTCCATGGCCGGTAAACTTTGCTCCAACTGAGGTTTTTGCCTATCATTCTTTACAGGGTAGAGACAGTCATAGATATTCACTGCAGTGTACCCTCTACTGCTGTTGGTGCCATCACGTGGAAATTTAATAGGCATTCCTCATTCCCTGCTTTTCAAAGTGTTAGGCTTTCAGAGACAGAATAAATTGTCCTAAGGCAAAATCCTGATGATACATTCAATATATCCTTTCCACCCATTTGCTTTGCCATTGGCTTTGAGACATTAGTAGAACTCATCAAATAAGCAAGTGGTTAGAATTATGGGTCTTTATTGGGCAACACTGGAATGAAAAAGTGGCAGAATGCCTTGTAATTCAAAATTGGCTGCCTGATTTCTCCAAAGATGATTTTTAAAAATATTTAAATATAAAAAATTTGGGGACGTGTCTTAATAGTTTACTAGATAACACTCTCCTGTGATTTTTTTTTTTTTTTTAAAGAGACAGAGTCTTACTATGTTGCCTAGGCTGGCCTGGAATTCCCCTGCTCAAGTGAGCCTCCCATCTCAGCCTCCCAGGTAGCTGGAACCGTAGATATATACCACCATGCCCAGCCTCCCCTTGACTTTTTACCTTCTTATTATACCTATAAAAACCTTAAGCCTGCCATTCATTAGAAATTCCTTTTTAAGAACAAACTTAACCACATTCTATGATTAATTTTGATATAATGAAAACTTGAATTTTAATGATGTAGTGAGTGCCACCATAGTTTGGCATCAGGTGAATATACCTGCTTTTGATTTTGTTTAGGAAAAGTAAAATTGTGCTTTTGGGTATTACTTAATTTTTTTTCTTTTTAATTTGGAATTTTTATGATTTTTAAACTGAAATCTATGGGTATTACTTAATATTATATAAAGATAGTTAATGGCTAGTATGGTAGCCTGAGCCTATAGTCCCAGCTACTTAAGAGGCTGAGGCAGGAGTATCACTTGAACTCAGGAGTTCAAGTCCAGCCTAGGCAACATAGTGAGACCTCATCTCTTAAAAAAGAAAGAATAAATAAAATTGTTTTAAAAGATGGTCAATGTTATCTTCCTAAGTGTTAAACTGTGAGAAGTTAAATTAATTGAATTTGTTTCATTTTTATTTTAATACACCTGGCTTTGGGAATTTCTAGATGTTTAGAAATCAAGCTTAAGTTGTTTATTTGGAAGTGTTTCATGATATTTTTAGACTTTTAATACCCTGAACTCTTTCTGTAGCTCTCGGTGAAAGGTTACAATGACAAGCAGCCAATTTTGCTAAAGAAGATTATTGAGAAAATGGCTACCTTTGAGATTGATGAAAAAAGATTTGAAATTATCAAAGAGGCAGTAAGTTTTTTGAATTTGTTTTTAAATTTTATTATTTTTTATTCATAAGATAATATTGCCATATTATGAAAATTTTTGAAAAAGGGAAGAGGAGGAAAAGAAACATTCATAACTCCATTGTATTCATCCCAGAAAGCCTACAAAACTCTGGTGGACAGCTGGCTCCTTCAGTGAGCTCCAAGAGCTAGTGCAGTTGCAGCACTGACTTTCAAAGAGAAGCACCTAGTGACTCTCAGGGCCTCCTTGAGTGTTTCATCTCACCTTCCAGTTTGGAAGAACACATAATTCAGCAAATTGAAGTCTGCCCTACACAAGAACTTTGTCACATTAGGGCACACTATTTAGATTTGATGTATCTCCCGCTTAAATTCAACGTACATTTGGCCAAGTATGGGATGGATAACTACTTTCAAAGCTAAGCTGTGACCTTTATTATACACCAGAAGAAACTACCATCAGTCTTCAAATAAAGATCTAATATCATATATACACACACACTACACACACATATACATACACACACCCCCCCATCCATGTTGGTCGCTTATAGAGACTTTTGGGATGGCTTTATAGTATAAAATCTAAGGATGCCAAAAGATGGAGGCCCTGAAAACTGGGGCTAATTTCTGAGGGATGAAAGATGTCCTATATCGAAGGCACTTAGAGTTCATGTCAGATGCTGGGAGTAAAAGCATCGGCCTGGACAGAGAAAAAGTATGCCGTTTAGTTTAAAGATCAGAGAAGAGTGAGCCCCATTCTTAGTTATATAACTTCAGAAAGGAGAAAGGAGTAAATATTCCTGCATCTCGGTAACACATGATTTATATGAAACAAAGTTTGATTATAGGTGATCTTTTGAAATGATTTCTTAAAAAATGTATGAAATTAATGAACCCATGTCTCCCTTCCCTAGTATATGCGATCTCTTAACAATTTCCGGGCCGAACAGCCTCACCAGCATGCCATGTACTACCTCCGCTTGCTGATGACTGAAGTGGCCTGGACTAAAGATGAGTTAAAAGAAGCCCTGGATGGTGAGACTCATTTGCTACTTAAAGCCTTATGTTTTCTTTATTTTTTTTTTCTAAAATCATTTTGGTTTATCCTGATACCAAGTATTTATACTTTCAAATAACTTGTAGTTCTGTTAAAGCCAGCTGTGTGTGTTTTTGGTAAAAACAGTGGTAGCCTTTGAAGTGGCTTTTGCCTTCAGGCAGTTTAGCCACATTTGCTATTTTCAACTGTAACCTACAACATTTAATTATTATTCGTCATAGATTTCTTCAGATGACTAACTTCTCTGATCCAAGTACTTACCTTATTAATATTGAAGCTTTCAGAAAAGGAAAAATGGGCTGAACTTGAAAGTCTTATCACACAAAAGTGCTAGGGCATTTTTTTCCTGCTCTGGCATCCTTGGATTTGTTCCAGTTAAAACATCTGGTTAAAAATTAGAAAATGTGTAAAGCCTAAAGAGTTGTTTTTTGCTATTTTTTTCCTAAAATCTTAAATCTAGTTTCCAGGAGTTTGGCTTGAAAGTCTCATATTCCTTGAGAGCAGTGATTATGCCCTCCTTTTATCCTCTTTATCTAGTATAATATATTGTAATATTATAGTATCTAGTATAATATCAGTGTGTGTCTAATGAATGCCTATTGAGTAGAAAAAAATTACTTTCACGGTTGCCTTATTGGAAAAAATGTAGATTTTTATTTATTAATAAATAAATAAGTTATTTATAATTTTATTATTGTTTTATATTTTTTACTTCCCAACATTATTTTACCAATTAATCTTTCTTTCTACATGCTCAACAGTAAGAATTAAAATGCAATTAAAAAAAGAATTCTGTTGAATTTTTAATAATCTTTTATGACAAATCCTTACTTATTAGGTAACACTTTGCTTTTGATGTCTTCAGTGGCAAATCAAGAGTGAAGTATTGAAAGTCATTTTGTTGGTTGCCTCAGGAATTGGGTAGGAGGCTAGATGCATTTTTTATTTTGGACCGTTAATGTACTTTTCTTTGTAAAATGTTTATAGTCATGTGCAATTAATAGCAATAATTATACCTTTTAAAAAATGCCACATAAATGATTTTAAATGTGTTTCAAGAAATTGAACTTGCTTTCATAATTATCAAAAAGCAAAGGTTTGGGGTGGTTTGAGGTTTCTTTCCCCCTTTGTTAGAATCTGGGTCAGCGCTGGGTGCCGTGGCTCATGCCTATAATCCTAGCACTCTGGGAGGCCGAGGCAGGAGGATCGTTTGAGCTCAGGAGTTCGAGACCAGCCTGAGCAAGAGCAAGACTCTGTCTTTACTAAAAATAGAAAGAAATTAGCTGGACAACTAAAAATATATATAAAAAAATTACCCGGGCATGGTGGCGCATGCATGTAGTCCCAGCTACTTGGGAGGCTGAGGCAGTAGGATTGCTTGAGCCCAGGAGTTTGAGGTTGCTGTGAGCTAGGCTGATGCCATGGCACACTAGCCCGGGCAACAGAGTAAGACTCTGTCTCAAAAAAAAAAAAAAAAAAAAAAAATCTGGGTCAGATAGCATGTAAATTTTAAGCAGAGTAAGCTCTAAAGTATCTCATAGGCATATAAAGCCTCCCTAAAATGGGGAGTACTTTTTTGGTTAAAATTCTCTGCTATAATAAATAACATTCTGTTTTGATATACTCCTACGATAATGCAGAATGCTCATATGGTTTAATTTGGAGACAACTCAGTGTGAGAGGCTTGCTCCCCCATGACTCTGAATCATTCAGGTATCCAGGTGCTAGTATAGCAAAAACCTCAGGGCCAGCGTTGTCCAGAAACATTTATTGACTGTCAAACTCTAGACTTCAGGTGTTTGAGATTTAAAAACCATCAATTAGATGGAGTTTCTTGCATCAAGGAGCTCCAGTCTAGTGGCAAAGCGTAAATTTAAATGAATCATTTCAATAGAGACAAGGGGTGGGGTAAGTATTGTGATAGAGAGTGCTGAGGGAGTCCTATGAAGGGACTCCTAAGACAATACAGTGGAGTGGAGTGAGTGTCCACTTTGGCATTAGACCAAGGATCAAGTCCAGCTCTGCAACTTACTAGCTTGATGATTTTGGACAAGAAACTTAAATTTTCTTAGCTTCAGTTTTCTTACCTTTAATATGGGAATAATAATACATACTTTTTAGTTTGAAAGATAGCATTTGTAAAATGCCTGATCCATAGTATGCATTTGTTACTTCCCTTCCTGTGGTTTCTACTAAAATTTCAGGCACTAATTTTAGTATTTGATGGTGGATCTTGCCTGTAGCAATTATTACTATGGTGTCCTAATGGAGAAGGGACAACTCTTCATTATAGAAGAATTAAATCGATACATATAAAAGGAATGAGGGAAATAGAAAAATTGCCATTAGGACACCATAGTAATAATTGCTACAGTCACACCGATGGATGCTAAAATTAATGTAAAATTAAAGGAAAAGCAGGATAAGTATATCCCCCAAAATAAATATTTATTAATTATAATGGGAAAAATAGGCACTAATAGGCAAGTGAGCTTTTCCAAATTGCACGTAGAGCATACATGAGTTACTCAATTATAACCAAAAGAAAAAAATAGTACATTTACAGTGAGGACATCTGGCAGACACCATCTTTAACAAGCGGTCAGTGTTAATATCACTAGTACTACAATATGTCAACCTCATGTATCCCCTATTATGCACTGATAAGGTATATACCTTTGTGGTATTCTTCCAACTTATAGGTAGAGCTCAGTATATTTCTTCTTGACACCTTTACAGATGTTACCCTTCCTCGTCTTAAGGCCTTCATACCTCAGCTCCTGTCACGGCTGCACATTGAAGCCCTTCTCCATGGAAACATAACAAAGCAGGTGGGTGGTTGAGGTTATGGCAATGTTTTGTGTATCAATGCAAGAGATTTTTTTTTCCCTTTATTCTGTCTCAAGACTGTTAACCTGTAAAATAAACAGAGTAGAGGTCACTGAACCTTCTCTGCTCTATGGAGGAAGGTAGGTGAGGGCACAGGAGAAGTAAAATATGGTAGTTAACTGAGGACCTACTTTCATAGCTGCCTCCTCTGCTGTTGCCTGCCTTGTGCAATCACAAGAGGAAATGGGAATAATAATGCCTACTCTATACAGGGTGGCAGCACTATTTAATGGATAAGAACATATGACTGGAATCAGACAGCTTAGATTTAAATCCTGGCTCTGTCATATACTAGATACATAATCTTCTGAAAATGTCTTAACTCTGTGCTCAGTTTTCTTATCAGTAAAATTACAGTAGTGCCTACATCATGGATTATAAAGGTTGAATAGTACATGCCAAGTGCTTAACACATGGAAAGCACTATAAAATCTCCATGGCAGTCTGTCTCAGGATCCCTCAGTCTCTACCACTCTGCCATATTGCCTCCAAAATAATATGCCCAAGGTTAGATATTAATAAGTAGCAGAGACAGGATTCTTACCAAGGTCAATTTTACCTACAGTAAAGCCTTATACTCACCTCCTTTGCTCTGCTGTGACCCCAGGTGTTTGCAGTGTCATTTCACTTGAGACCAACGTTGCATCTCCAGTCCCTGTCTAGCTTTGGCAGTGCCTTTTTTTCCAGCATTGTCATCAATGTTGATGATTGTCTGGGTCTCTGTTTCTCTTCACTGCTACCATGTTGACTATACTGCAAATTAATCATACTGACAAATTAAATTTTTATCCATTTGAATAGGATCAAATGTTTTTAAGATTTAAAAATCCATTTTTATGATAAACTAGTTTATTTTATAAACATATTGTTTTCATATTGCAATGGACTACCATCCATTATAGTGTTTTTATCTTTACAGACAAGATGTGTTTATGTTTTTGTAACATACTAGGACATATATTTTTCCCCAGGCTGCTTTAGGAATTATGCAGATGGTTGAAGACACCCTCATCGAACATGCTCACACCAAACCTCTTCTTCCAAGTCAGCTGGTTCGGTATAGAGAGGTTCAGCTCCCTGATGGTAAGTCGAGATGTTATACCTTAGGTAATGGACTATCTCTACATAATAATGTGGGTGATTATAGGGGGGTTGAATTCAGTTGGATGATAATGTGTAGTTTTATGGCAAAGATCCACTAGGATCCTCTACTATTTATAGAAGTATGATTAAAAATAGATAATTAGGCCAGAAAATTCTCTGGTAGGAGGGCCAAAGAATTGAAATTGGAGGTGGACAATAATTTTGAAGAGAATGATACTGGAATCAAGTACTTGAATATAGGGGAATTAAGAAGTAAAAATACATAAAGGTAAAGAAAGATTGACCATCAAGCATGAAATACAATTTATTTATAAAACATAGAAACTAGAATCATAATATTTAATTAGAAGCCCATAGGGTTCTTTGGCAGAAATAGTTTTAGGAAACCCACTGGTACAGATAACATGTATTCATTACATGGCTTTTCTTTTTTGTTTTTTGAAGAAACATGGTCTTGCTTTCTTGCCCAAGCTGGAGTGCAGGTGTGTGTTCATAGCTCACTTAACCCTAGACTCCTGGGTTCAAGCAGTCCTCCTGCCTCAGCCTTCCGAGTAGGGGCCATCATGCCAGGCTAATTTTTAAAAAGTTTTTGTAGAGGCCAGGTGCGGTGGCTCACGCCTATAATCCTAGCACTCTGGGAGGCCAAGGCGAGTGGATTGCTCGAGGTCAGGAGTTTGAAACCAGCCTGAGCAAGAGTGAGACCCCGTCTCTACTATAAATAGAAAGAAATTAATTGGTCAACTAATATATATAGAAAAAATTAGCCGGGCATGATGTTGCAAGCCTGTAGTCCCAGCTCCTCGGGAGGCTGAGGCATTAAGATCGCTTAAGCCCAGGGGATTGAGGCTGCTGTAGGCAAGGCTGACACCATGGCACTCACTCTAGCCTGGGCAACAAAGTGAGACTCTGTGTCAAAAAAAAAAAAAAGTTTTTGTAGAAATAGGGTCTTTCTATGTTGTCCAGGCTAGTCTCAAACTCCTGGCCTCAAACAATCCTCCAGCCTCGATCTCCCAAAGAATACATGTATATTTTTATAAGAGATTAACAAAGAATTGATTTTATTTAATTTATATATTGGGGTTTGCAGTGTTTGGCTATTTATACATTAACAATGATTTTTTATAAATAAAAATTTATTAAACATTGTTGTCAATATTGTTCAAAACTATATAATGATTGGCAAGTAACACTGTTGTCCCCCCAACCCCAAAAAAACTATAATAGAAAGTATACTAGACCAAGAAAGAGAAGCATTTTGGAGGGCCAGACTTGATAGTTGGCTATTCTCCATGCATGTGCTATTTGTGCTTCTTTTTCCCCAACTGTTTTATCCTCCCAAAATGGTGTTCCCCTTTCCCCCTTCTTCCTCATGGGCCTATACCCTACTTATCTTTACAAGCCTATTTTATAAGCTACCTACTCCACTAAACTTTTCTGAAAACTCCTTGCTAGAAATAATCATTTCTACTGCTGAACTCCCAGCACAGTTTTTCCGAACCTCCCTGTTTAATCTACTCAGCACTTCTACTCTCTCATTAGGATTGAAGTCCATCTCCATCTTCTTGTGAGACTGTACATTCCTTAAAGCCAGGGTCTGTGTCTGGCTCATTTGAGTAGCTCCTAAAGCAACTCAAACATATCATTACTTCAGGATATTTTTGTTGAATGCTTAGAGATACCTTGAGCATAGCTCTGTTGTTCTATATGACCAGTCATCACAGACCTGTGGTGGTTTATTTCAAACTTCTGCTAGTTTGTTCCTCACTTTCTACAACCAGAGCAGAGAGGAAGAATCGGGATCTGCTGTCCAATAGACATAGCATTTGTGTTCAGGCAAAGTAAGATCAGTCTAGAAACAAGATTGCAAAGTGAAATTTATCTTTCATACCTCTGTCTCTGCACTCTACTTCCTTCTTGCTCTCTCCTAGGACCTTATGTTTTTTGCCTCCTGAGTGCCCTCCCAAGTTGCCACATGCTCAAAAACAGCTCGGTTCACATCTCATTCTCAAAATGTCAGGGGTTAGGAAGTCATTCTGATTTAGCCAACTGATCAGATGTGAATACTTGCCTTCACTTAACTCTCCATGGGAAGGCATTACAGTTTACAAAGAAAAGTTTCAGGCATTGTGAAGAAGGAGACATTTGGAATATGTATGAAAAGGCTGGAAGTTTATGGGATGGGGCAGGAAGACTTATAGCCAATGTTTCCCTCCCTCTTGTTAAAAGAGGGAACTTAGTACTGCTGGTTTATGATCAGAAAGTTTGACTGCTGGTCAAACTTGGACCTGGTCAGAAAAGTGAAACAGATGAAATACAACTCTAGGCTTCTCTGCCTTCCTTTACTGTTGATGTCTAAATTATCTTCTGTAAGAGTAAGCAAACATAGCATTGACTTTATTAAATCCCAAATAAGTTTTTGAATTTATTGCTTTCTTTTTGAAACTTCCCAGGAGGATGGTTTGTTTATCAGCGGAGGAATGAAGTTCACAATAACTGTGGCATCGAAATATACTACCAAACAGACATGCAGAGCACCTCAGAGAATATGTTTCTGGAACTCTTCTGTCAGATTATCTCTGAGCCTTGCTTCAACACCCTACGCACCAAGGAGCAGTTGGGTGAGAGGGAAGTGGGGGAATAGTGGGGCACCATAGACCTTGATGAATGACCATTGTTCTCAGAGAACATTTTCCATAGGTAGAAGCACCTGGCACTGTGTACCAGGCATGCTCTATTCAGAAAGACTTATGAAAACCTTGTTTACAGAGAATCCACTTCTAAGAGATAAGCAATCAATTTCTCATGGACATTAATGCAGTTCTTAATGAGATGACACAGTATTTATATTATATACATATCATCAATAAAGAGGACATTTCAGGTAGTGAGGAGAGGATGCTAAGGGCAGGTTCTCGGGTAGCAAGGTGGGAAGCAGGCCACCTAGAGGAGCTTAGATTCATCAGACTTTGATTTCCCTGAGGGCAGGGATTATCTCATATTTATCTTTATGTCCCAAGCATGGGATATGTAAAAGTTACTCTGTTAAGTATTGGCAGAGTTTTGGGCACTGTTAAAAGTCTTAGAGATCCTGGTAGGTTTGATCAATGAGGAAAGAAGTTCAAAGAAACCCCGGTAATGACAGGGAAGAATCAACAAAAAAGGATTTGAGTGAGTCTCTCCAAGTACGTATCATTTTTTAAATAACCACCATGCTAGGTGCTGGACATTTAAAGTGGATGTCATAGATGGTCAGTCCTTTTAAGGAGCTCACAGTTAAATCAGGATGGCAGATCTGTAAAAGAATAATTATAGTACAGTGTGGTAGATGTTATTATTAAGAGTGTTCAAACTATTAAAGATTGTATTAAACATAGTGACTTCCTCAGAAGTAGGATCCAGAGGTATCACCGCTGTCAGAGGTGGTGGATGGGGCAGAGCAGCTGAAGGAGGAAGGAGGCATGGCAAGAGCTTGGCTTAGAAAAGGTGTTGAAGGGAGGTAGTGCGTGGGCTCATGAGATGACAGTGGAAGTTTGACCTTAAGTTAGCTTGATCTCTAGAGAGTTGCAGTCTGACTAGATAATCAGGAATGGATTTTCTAACAAGAAATAGGAGATCCAAGTTCATATAAGGAACATAGATGTTAAAGGAAACAGAGCCAGGACAGTGGTTAGGGCATGAAAATGAGGCTAGCATTTTGTGGGAATGTGAGCAACTTTAGCATAGATTGAAGAGTATTTATTAACTATTGGAGAGTGGGCAGTTACAGGCTATGAGTTTGAATGATGAATAAGGTTGTTTTTTTTTTTTTCCTGAGAAGAAAAAGCCATCTCCAGCTTTGTAACTATTCTTCAGAGGGCTCTTCTACTCTGTCCTTAGGAGCTGAGATTATCTTAACTGCTCATATTTCTCCAGCGGTGAATAATCTAAAGCTTAGAGTAGATTTTATTTGCTCTGACAGAGCAGTTTTTGAAGGATTAAAAGTGACCCAAGGCTCGAATGCCAAAGTCCTAACTGGCTGGTGTTTGTGTTTCAGGCTATATTGTCTTCAGTGGGCCACGTCGAGCCAATGGCATACAGGGCTTGCGATTCATCATCCAGTCAGAAAAGCCGCCTCACTACCTAGAAAGCAGAGTGGAAGCTTTCTTAATTACCATGGAAAAGTCCATAGAGGACATGACAGAAGAAGCCTTCCAAAAACACATTCAAGCATTAGCAATTCGTCGACTAGACAAACCAAAGAAACTGTCTGCTGAGTGTGCTAAATATTGGGGTGAAATCATCTCCCAGCAATACAATTTTGACAGAGGTAAGGTAAAATTAGGGCCCCAACACTAATGACAATTGAATATAACATTTGAAGACTTTGAAGACACTGAAGACATTCTACAAAATGGTATTCATTTTGTAGGTGATGTTCCATTACTGATTTTGGGGGGGTGGAGTGGGGGTGGTTGGCACTTCTTAAGAACCATTATAAGGCGCTGTGGCTCATGCCTATAATCCTAGCACTTTGGGAGATCAAGGTGGGAAGATTGCTTAGGGCCAGGAATTCAAGACCAGCCTGAGCAGAAACAAAGTCCTGTCTCTACAAAAAATAGAAAAAATTAGCCAGGCATGGTGGCATGTGCCTGTAGTCCCAGCTATTCGGGAGGCTGAGGCAGGAGGATCGCTTGAGCCCAGGAGTTTGAGGTTGCAGTGAGCTATGATAACGCCACTGCACTCTAGCCCAGGTGACAGAGTGTGACCCTGTCTCAAAAAAAAAGAAAAAGAAAAAAAGAATCATTATTTAATATAACAACAATTTTCCAATTTCACTTTTTTTGTTTCATCATTGTACCCCTGAGATTCTGAATAGATACATATATAAGTATCTATTTTCCATAACACTGAAAAAATGAAAAATTTGCAAATTGAACTCCTGGAGACAAATGCTACCCTAAAAGCACAGGAATTCAAACATTCGTCTTTAGGGATCTCCAAAGATTTGTCACTGCTTTCAGATTTGGGAGCACCTTGCATCCTAAAGTCTCCTGTCTTATGAGTTTCCTTTCACCTTTCTTTTAGAGCAGACATTATCAACTAAGTGTGCTAAGCCGTACTATAAGTCTGAGGACTTGGATTGTATTCTCATTCTGATTGATACCAACAACTTGAAGATCTTGGTCAAGCAACCTTTTTTGGACCTCAGTTTTCTTACCTATAATTTTCTAGCAGGTGGATTCACTATTAATGATAATAGTATACAGCATTTATTGAGCATTTACCTTGTGCCTACTATCACGTTATCATATATCATTTTCTTAATTCTCACTATAGCCCCATTAAGGTGGTTATTATCTTCCAACTTCCAAATGGAGAAACTGAGGTTCAGAAAAGTTGAAGTGACTAGCCCAAGACCCCCCAATAGCTCATAGGCAGAGAGCCAGGATATGAATCCAGGTTGGCCTATCTCCTGAGCCAAGGCTCTTACCCATTGCACTATATCCACTTACTTACTTGAAATATATTTCCTTCCTACTTGTAGGAGCAGATAGTCACTTAAAAATATAGCTACTTAAGGCCAGGTGCAGTGACTCACGCCTGTAATCCTAGCACTTTGGGAGGCCGAGGCAGGTAGATCGCTCAAGGTCAGGAGTTCGAAACCAGCCTGAGCAAGAGCGAGACCACCATCTCTACTATAAATAGAAAGAAATTAATTGGCCAACTAATATATATAGAAAAAATTAGCCAGGCATGGTGGTGCATGCCTATAATCTCAGCTACTCAGGAGGCTGAGGCAGTAGGATTGCTTAAGCCCAGGAGTTCGAGGTTGCTGTGAGCTAGGCTGACGCCATGGCACTCACTCTAGCCTGGGCAACAAAGTTAGACTTTTTCTCAAAAAAAAAAAAAAAAAAAAAAAATATATATATATATATATATATAGAGAGAGAGAGAGAGAGAGAGAGCTACTTTAGAGTCTTGGAAGGCCGCACGCAGTGGCTCATGCCTGTAATCCTAGCACTCTGGGAGGCCAAGGCAGGCGGATTGTTTGAGCTCAGGAGTTCGAGACCAGCCTGAGCAAGAGCAAGACATCATCTCTACTAAACATAGAAAGAAATTAGCGAAACAACTAGAAATAGAAAAAAAAATTAGCCAGATATGCCTGTAGTACCAGCTACTCAGGAGGCTGAAGCAGAAAGATCACTTCTGGAGGAAGGAGTTTGAGGTTGCTGTGAGCTATGCTGATGTCACAGCACTCTAACCCGGGCAACAGAGTGAGACTCTGCCTCAAAAAAAAAAGAGTCTTGGAATAAAGTATATTGTCATTTAATGTAGTATTCTGAGCTACTAACATGAAAAAATTCATAAATTATTATTTGGCTACTTTTTTAGATAATATAGAAGTTGCATATTTAAAGACACTTACCAAGGAAGATATCATCAAATTCTACAAGGTAAGTTGGATTTGTACAGTTAGATTTTGACTGATAAGGAAATATTTTACATGTTATGTTGTATGTTGCTGCATTAAACCTAATCAGGCTGGATTTATGAAGGTATGTTTGTTGATTTAAGTATTTTTGACACAAACACTTATTACTATTAGAAGAAATATGGATAGTTCTTATTGAAACTACTATTGTTTTCCTCTCCTCTGAGACCAAGGACTGTTACAGCCCTTCTTGGCTTCTAAATCTACCTCTGTAGGCTGCCCTTTTGTTTCTTCTCTCTGTTCCCTACCCCCCCCCCCTCAGAGAACATTGCTGAGGTTTGGTGGGGAGGAAGGGAAAGAAAAGAGCTCAAAAATCAGATTATTTTCCAAGCTCTGACAACTATAAAATGTCTTTACTCATTTAGGTGCCACTGTGCCTGATTTTTTAAATAAATAATTACTCACCTTTGAATAGTGTTCAGAGATCTTATGAGTTTTGAATGCTTGTGCTAAGAAAATTTATCAAGAGAAAAGACTGGGCGCAATGCTCACACCTATAATCCCAGCACTGTGTCTTAGTATTTTTTTTTTTTTTTTTGAGACAGAGTCTTGCTCTGTCACCTGGGCTAGAGTGTCATGGCATCAGCCTAGCTTGCAGCAACCTCAAACTCCTATGCCTGTTCCTTGTCATAGCTACATGCCTTATAGACCACCAGAAAATAAAAGGGTTGGAGAAAGGGAACTCGAGGTTGCTGTGAGCTAGCTAACGTTACGGTACTCTAGCCTGGGTGACAGAGCAAGACTCTTGTCTCAAAAATAAATAAATAAATAAATAAATAAATAAATAAATAAATAAATAAATAAATAAATAAATAAATAAAAGAGTAGATCTTTGGAAGCAAGCATTTTATTCCAATAAGAAAAAAGTTCTCAGAGGAGGTACTACATGTTACTGGGCTGAGCTCCCGGAAGAGGCTGGAGAGGTCAGAGCAGGCCTGTGGGAGAGCCTGGGCTGTCTTGCCGGTGAGGGGGGAGCAGAGGAGACCGTTCGCTGTGCAACACCAGTAGCTTCCTTTGCAGTCCCAGAAGACCAGGCTTATGACTGGCCCATAAATAACTGCAGTACATTTGCTTCAGCTGATGATCTCTTCCCTCTGAGGATATGAAACATTACTTCTGGCTAAGGCATCAGAGGAAATATCCTCACAGTTTGCACTCCTTTGGAAAAGACACTAACAGTTCTACTTTAGGGATAAGGTCAAGAGACACTTTCCCACAAGATCTACCTGCCAACCGAGCACTGCTGGCATTCGAGGCAGTGAGGGTAATCCCGCAGAGCAGCATGGTGAAATGGGAAGAGCAAGCAGACCTAGCTTCCAACACCATCACTTACAAGCTGTGTGACTCACATAAGCCATTATCTCTCTCTCTCTCTGCATCTTAGAGTCTATGTCTCTAAAATAGGCATCATCATGGTGCTTAGATTTCAGAAAATTAGTTGAGCCAACAACATGGGTGAGTGGCTGATACAAGGCAGGACTCAATAAATGTTAGATTCCTTTCTCTTTTGGTAGATGGGGAACCACAGTTTGTAAGTAGTACCCATTTCCAGAATCTGAGAAGGTTCTTAGAGGAGCAAGCATTGTGGTTGTCCCCTGCCTAAGCTCAGGCCATTGTCTCTATAGATGCTAAAGATCACTAGGTGCAGCCCTCCACATCACATCCCAGTGTCTACTAGGCGAGATTTTGGAGGTTCTAACAAGGGAGCGCAGCTACTCATATACCCTTGACCGAACCTGAAGACTAGTCCTCTAGCGGGGAAGGTCGTCCTCTTCGACTGAGCGTGCAGCTTCGGGAGAGACGCACATGGAGTGGTGAGGGAGGAAGGGGACACCCGCCTAGCCAGCCAGATCAGCCGAATCAACCCTGGCGATCAATGGGGTGACAGATGTCGCAGCCAGATCGCCCTCACATCCTAGGCGAGATTTTTAATACCAGCTTAGGTGCTTATTAGTGGTAAGAGTTTGATCAGGTTGCTTCATCTCCTTGGGCTCAGTTTTCTGTTCTGTAAAACAGGGCTAAGAATAATTCTGTCCTATCTGGCCAGATCTTTGTAGCATTTAAATAAAATAACATAAATGAAAGGGAAGCATCTTTTCTGTATCTGGCTGGGAAACAGCTGATTCTTCATAGTCTTCAGAGAACACCTCATTTTAAGTTCTTTAGTGGGGCAAAGGGTGACCTTGCTCTTCTTTCTGCCTAGGAAATGTTGGCAGTCGATGCCCCTAGGAGACATAAGGTATCCGTGCATGTTCTTGCCAGGGAAATGGATTCTTGTAAGTATTGCATATGACTTTTTTTAATGTCTATTTTAGACTCATGTTCAGCCACCTGATGGTTCTTATAGAACCATCGTGCCTTATAGAACACCAAAAATATAAAAAGGTTGGAGAAAGGGAACTGGAGATATTCTATCAAAGCAAAAATAAGGGGGAAAGGGAAATGCGGCAGTGAATGAGAGTGCTGATACCAGGTGATACGGTGCCTAGCTAGCCACAGCTTGACAGGAAAACACAGCGGGTTGCTAGAGGAGTGTCTCCAAAGAACCTGTATGGAACCACTGCATTGTGGGGAGGACAAGTAAGCAATTTGTTTTCCCAGTTCTTCCCATCTCCTGGCTTTTATTGGCCAAAGTTTGCCCTACAACCATTAAGTCCCCGCCTGCTGGGTGGTTTTACTGGGTCCTTCTGGGTGGCCAGAGACTCAAGATCCAGTTGGATCAAACCTGGCCACTAAAACTGCTGCATTGAAAGCTTTATGACCTCAATAATATCATGAGCCTTCATTGAGAACACTCCCGATGGAAGGCAGGACAAGGGCT
Organism: Mirza zaza; assembly: GCA_008750895.1. Classification (NCBI taxonomy): domain Eukaryota; kingdom Metazoa; phylum Chordata; class Mammalia; order Primates; family Cheirogaleidae; genus Mirza; species Mirza zaza. The sequence goes on from VSMD01128752.1 coordinate 19,537, forward strand.
CAAGGCCTTGGGAGCAGGCAGCCCCAGAGGATCTGAGAAGTACATGAACTGGGCCTGGTACAGTTTTTTAATGAACTGAGTCTGGTTTAGGTTTGTTTTGAGAGTTGTTCTTGTGTGCTAGTATCAGTAAGTACAAAGCATTAAATCTTTCATTTTCTTATAGGTCCTGTTGTTGGAGAGTTCCCATGTCAAAATGATATAAATTTGTCACAAGCACCAGCCTTGCCACAAGTAAGAAATGTAACTGTTATGTTAGATTGCACTGTCAGAGGACTTCCTATTTAGAAGGAGCCTGTTCTTCAGGACACATAAGACCTACAGATTTTAGGTCACCAGGTGTTCGAGCTTCTACTTAGTTCCTCCTTGAACACCAGGTCATTCAGCCTCTGCCCTTGTCTGCCTTTGTCTCTTGTTTGAACAGCTGTTACTCTCCAATGAGTCATGTCTAGCAACTTCTCTTCCCAGCATCGAACATTGGAGTAAGACCTTTTCGCCCCTCCCTCGTTGCCTGCCTGCGTATTTTAATCATCTAGAAAGATTGGCATTTCCTTGCAGGAGGAAACTGGCAATGTAACCAGGCCCTTGCTGGGTGGGCCTACCCAGCCTTTGCTACTCTGCTGAAGCCTTGGTGCTGAGCCCCTGATGAGCCAGCCCTTATTTGCCCAAGGGAAAGCCAAGAGTCTTCTCAGTCCCACTGGGAACGCTGACCATAGGTTTGCATAGACCAATCCTTGCCCTTTGGCTCTAGTGATCCAGAAGAAAGGACAGAAGATCACAAGGCATGGGGTAGAAACTAATATGTATATCCCACCCCCAGAAAAAAAGTTGATGTCCTGCTTCAGTCTTATTTTTGGGTTACATACACTAAAAGGAAACTTTTTTCTTTGCAGCCTGAAGTGGTACAGAACATGACCGAATTCAAGCGTGGTCTGCCACTGTTTCCCCTTGTGAAACCACATATTAACTTCATGGCTGCAAAACTCTGAAGATTACTCACAGCTGGGAAAGTGCGAGTGGATGCATTCCTGAGTCTTCCAGGGCCTAGGAAAACAATCTTGGCCACTTTAATAGCTTCTAGTTCACTATTAGACAAACAGAACAAAAGAAGTTATCAAATGTCATTATGTAGAAATATTAAAAATCCAAAGTAATTAAATTACAAAATCGTATAGATGTAGAATATTTTTAAAATACATGCCTCTTAAATATTTTAAAAGTTTTCTTTTCATTCCTAAGAGAAATTTCCCTTATATAACAATGCTTAAAATGATGAATGATATTCCTATAGAATATTCCCTATTCTGTAAAATAGTCACTTGTCTAAAGAAAATAAAAGTTAGTTTTTTTTCTAAAAAGCCTCCTAGATTGACATAGAAGGCTTCGCAACATTTAGAAAGGTAATACCTTTTTAAAATTGGTCCTCAAATTTGCTTTCTACTTGACGGTTTCATGTAAATCAGTGGAGGACATTACATTTGACAGATGGTAAACAAAACAATGTAATTTTGTTTGTGAAATTACTAATTATATAAGGCATGGTTTTAATCTTTTTATAAAATTTGAACATATTTTTTATTCCAACTAGTAAAATGCTAGAAAACCCTAGAACAGCCTACTTATATACAGTGATAGAAATACAGATTTACCTTACATCAATTTTGTCCTAAACTGAATTTCTCAGGATTACTGTGGTTTCTTTCTTTCTGACTGAATTATATTGACATTCTTGTTCATAGTTGGTTTGCAGCGTCCCGTCAGTTTTACTTTTTCTCATCAACATGTTGCTGTATTTATTTAACAAGTACAAATAGGGTCAACTTCAGATCTTACTGAGTGTGTGACATGCTTTTCCAACATCAGCTTTGGAACCACTCCTAACTTTTTGCTGTGGTGAAAGTACAGTCAGTGTGTGAACCCAAATATTTTGCCCTGTTATGAATTTAAAAGGCAACAAATACAAAGCCACCTTTTTGGAGATATAAAAAATAAAGCCTTGCATTCTTAAATGGCATGTCTCCATAAGACTCTAAAATCTTGTTGCCACCAGTCTACTCTTGCCTTAAGTGTTAATTTATTTTTTGAATATATAAATATAAACATACAAACAGATGATGACTGGAATGGACTTTTAAAAAGTATTTTTTTCATGAGATACTATTTTAAGTGAAATTGTTACTGTAGATTTAACATCTGTTTAAAAATATTTACTGTTATTAAAATTTGCTTCAAGAGAAATTGTGAATATATTTCCACATACAGGAACTAGTAAGTGGCCCTGTTGTCCACTAACTCAGGCAAAGTAAAGAATGGCATTTCCAAACGACATTTTGCCTTACCATATGAATTGATTTTCCAGGACTTCTTTCTTTAAAGTCATGTCTTTTTACATCTTAAGTTTTTACATTTGCCATTTTCCAAATCTCAATTTGGGGCAAGAATGATACAGTCACAACTCAAGGAGCTGCTTTCACAAGTGGGGCTCCATTTCTACTGTCAGATCAATGTGGTGCTGTAACTGTCTTTTTATCTGTACCTTCAAAGAGCCTCCTTGTATGAAGCCTGTCTTTGTCCATCAGAAGGTGTGTGAAGTCATCACTACCTTCTGGTTTTATGCATTTGTAGACTATGCAGCTTTTCATCAAACTGCAAATACATACAAGACAGATCTAAAATTAGTCCTGAGTGTTTAAATCCACCACTGTAAGAGTAAATAGAAATCCACCTACCTTTTCTGTGGATAATTCTGTGCTATTGAATAACTTTTAGCTCTTTTTTAAAAATGGGTGAAATTTGGGAGTGTCATTTTTATAAGAAAGGCACACGATCTGAAAGCAATCTCATGTAGTCTTCCATGAACCTGCGATTGTTGTTCAGTGTGCTTCGGCATTTTCCAGTTTCCAAATTGGATCTAGAGCTCCTGTCGCATCACTCAGGCATACTAATGGATTCATTTAGATGGGTCCAAGCTGCAGTCCATGAGCAATAACAGACCACCCCAGATACTGCTATTTACTCAGTGCTTAGTAAATGAGATTTGTGAAACAGATAAAGTTATTAGTTACCTGGGACTTTTTAAAAAACTATTCTTTTTGACTAGTTGATGTGAAAGAGGGAGCATGTGACACAGCCAGTATGGTGGACTGCTAGGGTTATCCTGTTTACAATAAATTGCCTGAACTTAACCTCTGGAGTTTGCATTTGTGTTATTTTTACAATATTATGAAATAGTATAGTGGCCAATCCTCAGCCTACCTCTCAAGTGTCCCAGTTTTACAAAGTATCTTGCTTTCATTGTTCCTCATGCAGAAAGCAGTGAATTCTAATACATTTTTTAGAGTGTATCTGGGTAACAGTGATTTTGTCAAATAAATGGCTCAATTTCACACTCTTAAGAATAGATCACTTTTGTAAAACAGTAACCTCGGTATTTGAGACTGAACTACTTGCTGTGAGTATAGCCACTGATCCTAAACCCAGAAAGATTTGTCCCTGGCCTTACAGGGAGGAAAATAAAAAGGATAGAAAAAATATTTCTGTCCTCTACAGTTAGTCTTTACATCGTCTTGCCACATCTCCAGCTATAGATTAGGCACATATCTTTTTTTTTTTTTTTTCACTTATTTTATTTTATCTAATCTATTGTCTGACCCCCTGTGTTTCCAGCCTAGGACAGTGTTCCAGCCCACACAGCACTGTGCTCAGGGGTGATGCAGCAGCCCTATCCAGAGGCCAGGAGCAACCCCAGCTTTTATGGCTTGCGGCAATCTTTCTCTCGGGGTGCATCATCTAGTTCCTTTATTGTATTCTCTAATACAGCTTCTAGAAGTGCTTGTGATGGAAACCAAGAATTCTTACGTCCTTAGCTCCCTTTTGTAAGGGTGACTCGTGCCCTCTCAGTCCTTCCTGGCAGGACCTTTGACCAGCTGACTCCTGGATCCCTGGTCTTCTCCGCTGCCTGTCGGATGAAGTTCATTGTCCTTGTCAATTCAAGCATTGTATGCTCCGTGGTTTCTTGTGGCAAAGCTTTTTGGTAGTACTGAATTGCTGGATTTTTCTGGACAGCTCATACTCTAAACTAACAACTAACATTACAAAGCACTTTGTAGATTAGAGGAACACCCTCACAGATCCTCCACAACAATCTTTTGACATTGGAGGACAATAATCAAAATTTTCATGTTATCCCAGATTTTTTGAGGTAGAAATAAGCTCACAAAGGCTAAACAGTTGGCCCAGGATCCTGCAGGAAGCACAGATTCAAACCTCCACTCAGATTTTTAGACTCTAGATCTCATTGCTCCATGTGGATTTCCCATAATAAGAGCTTACAAGTCCATTAACATACTTCTGAAACAGAAAGTCAGTCGCTTTTCATTTCTGTGTAACTTTGCCTTTTTCACATGTACCATCTTACTTGGTCTCTCAAGCTTTGTTTTGGAGGGTGTGAGTCCAGATCTCAGTCTATGCTCTTTTCCTGCCGTCTGCTGTTATTTCCACTCTGCGAGGCTACTTTGAGGCCAATTTTCACGACTACCTGCAGGATCTCCCTCCTTTGTGGGATTAATCTAGACCCACACCTCCTGGCCTGCTAAGGCCTTAAATCACCACGAGCTCTCCTTCCCGTTGCTCTGGAATGGTAGAAAGCATCTGGAATCCTTCAAGAAATTCAAAAGAGGCATATGAAGAAGAGTCAAGTTCACCTGTGACTCCACCACTCAGAGACAGCTGCTGTTTGCATGTTCCTTGTTTGCCGTCTTTTTCCTGTGCGTATAGAAAGGGGTTGTATTTTCAGTGTTGTAACTTTTCTCCTAAATAGTCAATACTGAGTGTTTTCCACGTTGGATACCCTTTAAGAAAAAAAGTGTTTTTTGTCTTTGTTGGTTCTTTGGTATCATATTGTAGTTTGTTTACTGAGTCCTCTTTGTGAGATTTTTAAGGTGTTTTCAAGCTTTGATCTGTGATAAACTTCCTTATGCAGAGTGTATGTGTGATTTTTCTGATTACTTAAATTGCTGGGTTATAGAATATGAATATATTATTTAACTTTATATTTTGAAAAATTTTAAATATAAGAAAAGTTATTAAAATAGTACTAGTTCCCTTATATGCTTCGCCCTGAATTCACCAATTTTATGTTTGTTTCACCTCTCTCTCATATGTATACAGATATGTGTGTGTGTGGATATCATTTGTGGGGGGAGCAAACCATTCGAGAGTAAGTTGTGTATGTCATGACTCCTTAACCCTAAACACTGCATCAAATATCTTCTAGTGACAAGATCAGTATGTAGTAAAGAATTTGGCCTCACCCAAAGGGAGGTGTTTGGCCTTTGTCCCCTTTGTCATAGATGACCATTTACCAGCAAATATGACAACTTAGCTCAGATGGATATGTTCCTTGAAAGACACAAATTACCAAAACAGACATGAAAAGAAATACAGGATTTGTATATTCCCTTATCTATTACAGAAATTGAATTCATAATTAAAACCCTTCCTGCAAAGAAAATTCCAGGCCCAGATGGCTTCACTGGTGAATTCTATCAAACATTTAAGGAAGAAATACCAGTCTTCCATAACATTTTAGAAAATAGAGGTGGGGAGAGGGACACACACCAAAAAAATAGAGGAGGGAGCCCTTCCCAACTCACTTTATGACGCCAACATTACCCTTATACCAAAATCAAAGTTATTTCAGGGAAAGAAAGCTCCAAACCAATTACCCTTAAAAACAGAGTTCCAAAAGTCCTTAACAAAATATTAGCAGTTTGAATCCAGCAGTGTATAAAAAGGAATTTTTTGTACAATTGAGTTTCAAATATTATGCCAACCTTGGATGATGACTAAGTGGGGTTTTCCCAGGGATGCAAGGTTGGTATAATTGAAAATCAATGGTAACAAAATTAAGGAGAAAACACCATGTGATTATTTGAATAGATAACAGAGCATTTTACAGGATGGGTTCAGTGGCTTACACCTGTAATTCTAGCACTCTGGGAGGCTGAGGCGGGAGGATCACATGAGTCCAGGAGTTGCAGAAAAGCCTGAATAAGAGTGAGACACTGTCTCTACTAAAAATTTTGAAACAATCAGCAGGACGTAGTGGCGCACACCTGTAGTCCCAGATATTCAGGAGGCTGAGGGAGGAGCATCACTTGAGCCCAGGAGTTTGAGGTTGCAGTGAGCTATGGTGGTGCCACTGCACTCCAGCCTGAGCGACAGAGAGAGACCCTGACTCAAAAAAAAAAAAGCATCTTACAAAGTTCATAATAAAAGCTTCAGCAAACAAGGAATAGAAGGGAACTTTCTCAACCTAATAAAGAGAATTTATGGGCCGGGCGCGGTGGCTCACGCCTGTAATCCTAGCTCTCTGGGAGGCCGAGGTGGGCGGATCATTTGAGCTCAGGAGTTCGAGACCAGCCTGAGCAAGAGCGAGACCCCATCTCTACTATAAACGGAAAGAAATTAATTGGCCAACTAATATATATAGAAAAAAAATTAGCCGGGCATGGTGGCGCATGCCTGTAGTCCCAGTTGCTTGGGAGGCTGAGGCAGCAGGATTGCTTGAGCCCAGGAGTTTGAGGTTGCTGTGAGCTAGGCTGATGCCACGGCACTCACTCTAGCCTGGGCAACAAAGTGAGACTCTGTCTCAAAA
>VSMD01128753.1:0-67077 GCA_008750895.1 Mirza zaza
TGGCTGGGCGCGGTGGCTCAAGCCTGTAATCCTAGCTCTCTGGGAGGCCGAGGTGGGCGGATCATTTGAGCTCAGGAGTTCGAGACCAGCCTGAGCAAGAGTGAGACCCCATCTCTACTATAAATAGAAAGAAATTAATTGGCCAACTAATATATATAAAAAAAAAATTCGCCGGGCATGGTGGCACATGCCTGTAGTCCCAGCTACTTGGGAGGCTGAGGCAGCAGGATTGCTTGAGCCCAGGAGTTTGAGGTTGCTGTGAGCTAGGCTGACGCCATGGCACTCACTCTAGCCTGGGCAATAAAGTGAGACTCTGTCTCAAAAAAAAAAAAAAAAATATATATATATATATATATATATATATATAAAACTAAATTTTCTTTCCAAGGAAATCTTGATTGTTTTTCTTTATAACTGGTCAAAGAAACAATGACCAGTTTCTTTATAACTGGTCATTGTTTTTCTTCACACTGGTCATGTGACTCAGAGAATGGCAATTTTAACTATCAAACATCCACCATTTGATCAAAATGTATATGCAGGTAGACCTCAAATTACATACTGCACATGCAGCTACAGACTAAGAATAAATTAGCACGCTCAAGAGCTGTGGTTCCAACAGGAGGATTCTCATATTTTTGTGATTTACAGACACTTTTACCATTGTGGGCATTGACTTGATTCCTTTGTTGAAATACAGGTTTGGCAGGCTTTGACTCATGCATGCTTGAAATGCACACGGTGCTGGAAAACCAGGAGCATGTGGCTATCTCACTGTAACACTCTCTTGACCTGAAACACTGAACCCCCACAGATGACACTTTCTTCTCGCCTTTCCATTAGTCCAGACCCAACTAACCAGAACTTCAAGCTTGACTTCTGCTGCCCTTAAGAATTCCGCGTCCAGACCAGGCCCCAGAGAGGCAATAATCTGAGCCTTAAGGGAGACGAAGAGTAGTATTAGGTCCCATCGCCGGCCGCTGGGGATGTGAGCAGCTTCAGCTTGGCGGCCAGGCTTTTAACTTCTGCAAATGACGCATGTCTCCTTCATCACTTGTTTGCGCCTCTTGGTCACACCCATTCTAATCCACAGGCTCACTTCGGCTGGTGGTCCACCGACTCTGCCCTCTGCCCATCCAGCAGAAGCGCTTCCCTTCAAGGCGGGGCCGTCTAATTGGGCCTCCATGGAGAAATCACTCCCAGCACGTGCCCTGCTTTGTGGCGGGCCTAAACTACCACGTGCGCAGGCTGCTCCCGGGTGAGAAAACAGAACACACGTGGGCCAGGTCCTCCAAGCCTCCCTGCGCCGCAGCCGACCAGCCGCAGGGCCGGCAGGGGGCGCGCTGGCCGGTGCGGGCGGGCGGCGCGAGCCTGCGGCGGGTCTAGGCCGGCGCCGTTCCGGGTGCACTCGCTGCGCACGGAGCGCCAGAGGAGGGGTCGCTGCGGGCCGAGCGCCGCGGAGCCTGCCTCGCCGCCCCAGCTCTAGCCGGCCGGCAGTCCGCCCCGCGCCTCTGCTGCATCCCGAAGCCCGACGGCCGCGCGAGCCCCGTCAGAGCGGGAAGGCAGGGCCGGGCGGGTGCCGCCCGCCGAGAGGACCGGGCGGTCGGGCCTGCGCGGTTCAGCGCTCGGTGGCGGCGACTGTCTCCGGGCCGCGCCGGACAGCGCAGGGCCATGGCCGAGGCAACCCCAGCTCCGGTAAGGGCGGCCCGCGCGCGCGAGTGCCGCGAGCCCGGAAGGGTGTCCGCGACCCAGACCCCGAGGGAGACAAGAGGGCGGGCAGGCCGTCTGGGAGCGGCGTCCTCCTCGGGGGTCCCCGGGCCACGTCGCCTGTCGCCCCGGGCTCCGCGGCTGCAGCGTGCCGCAGGGGACCCAGCGGGTGGGTGTGAAACCGCCCACCGGGGACGCCGGACTGGAACGCGGGTCTGCGAGGACTCGCTCACCCGCTGCGTCCCCGGGGGGTGAGGCCCAGGGACCCCCCGGCCCCGCATCGGGAGCGTTTAAGCCGAGAGGGGCCGCCCCGCTGCGTGGCAGCCCACGACGGCTTGCCAGAAGCTGGGAAGTGGGGTTGGGCTGGTTTTGTAATCTGTCAGCCATTCTCCCAGCTGTGGGAGCTGTCGTCACCAAATCCTCAGTGCGGCGACCTGGGCGCTGGCGCGGTGGAATGTAGGCGCATCGGGGCGTCCTCTCGCCAGGCTGTGACGACCGGCTCCACAGTGCCGGCTGCCTGGCAGCGCGCGACGCGCGGGAGGCCCTCCGCAAACGCGCGCGGAAGGAATGACTGGCGCGGGCTCCGGGGGTGGGCTCGGCGGAGCGCGCGTTCGTCCTTTCAGCGAGTGTTCGCGGGAGGCCGTGGCCCGGGGCCCAGCCGTGGCCGGTTGCCAGGGCGACCGAGACGTCGCTGCGCACGACCATTTAGAATGCGGAGGAAACGGTCGAGTGAAAGGCTGAAAGGCGTTCCTGGGCTTTGCCACCTGAGAAACCTTTGGTTACCTCAAGGAGAGCCATCGTAGTGGCCAGGAGCCAGACCGGCCCACCGAGGGGTGACTGCACTGTGAGGAAAGGAAGAGGAGGAGAAAGAGCAGCAGCAGTGGGGTGGAACAGAGCAGGGGGCTGCCTTCCCTATTCTTGGGCTTATTTTTCCTTTTTCCAGTTTTATTTTGTAAGGTGGTAGAGATGACCGTGTGCTTGTGCCAGCCCTGTCCAGTAGAAATATAAGGGAAGCCATATACATAACTTTAAATTCCGTAGCAGCCATGTTTAAGAAGTAAAAAGCAGCTCAGTGCAGGGGTGAGCTCCTGCCTTCCTCATCAGGAGGCGGAAGGATGGCTTGAACCCAGGAGTTCAGCCCAGCCTAGGCAACATAGCCAGATCTTAGCCAGCATAGCCAGGCAACATAGCCATAATCTTAATGATATGTTTTACTTAACCCAATATATGCAAAATATTATTTCAACATGTAATCAATTTTAAAAATTAATGAGATTTTTTTTTTTTTTTTTTGAGACAGAGTCTCACTCCATTGCCCGGGCTAGAGTGAGTGCCGTGGCGTCAGCCTAGCTCACAGCAACCTCAAACTCCTGGGCTCAAGCAATCCTGCTGCCTCAGCCTCCCGAGTAGCTGGGACTACAGGCATGCGCCGCCATGCCCGGCTAATTTTTATCATATGTATTTTTTTAGTTGGCCAATTAATTTCTTTTTTTTTAGTAGAGACGGAGTCTTGCTCTTGCTCAGTCTGATTTCGAACTCCTGATCTTGAGCGATCCTCTCCACTTGGCCTCCCTGAGTGCTAGGATTACAGCCGTGAGCCGCTGCAGATTTTACTTTTTTATACTAAGACTCAAAATCTGTGTATTTTATACTCATAGTACATGTTAATTGAAATAACTATATGTCAGGTGCTCAATGGTAGTCACTACTGTATTGAACAGTGCAAGTCAATCTTATGGAGAAGAATCAGGAGAGATTGACACATTGATTATAGAAAAAGGAATGATGTACCCAAAAGGTGGAAGGGGTCAGTATTCAGGGCATAAGTGGAGGGATTACCTTTAAATAGGATGAAACATTTTCCCTTGGGAAGGAAAGAAGAAAGCATGGCTTAAGTTACTAATACTGTAAGTTTGAAGTAGGAAGGAGTATGAAGAAAGAGAGGAAGTTCAGAGAGTTTAGTTCTAATTAATTTTCTTCTTCAAAGTAGTCAGCTATGTCCTCTCTCCTGAGAGTGAGGGGGCTGCTAATGGACAGGAGTCTTACTACTCTGTGAGCTCCCTGAGTCAGCAGCAGCATCACCTGGGAGCTTGTTAAAAATGCAGAATCTCAATTTTCCTTCCAGATTTACTGAATCAAAATCTGCATTATAACAAGATGTCCGGGTGATTCTTATGCACATTAGTTTGAGAATTGCTGTGCTGAAGGTTGAAGGAGCATGCTGAGCGTTTGTCTCAGCCACTTTATAGAATGGGAAAAGAAGCACAGAGGGCACCAGGCATTGTTGAGGTCCCCACTGAGCTCAGAGACCATTGGTGTGTGGTGGCAGTAGTTTACCTGGTTGTGCGATTTCCTCTAGTCGGGCTTGCTAGACTGCTTAAAGGAATGGAGGAGAACAAGTGGACTTATTCAAGACTGGAGGTTAGCTGAGCAGCTGAGGCAGAAAGACTTGCATGAATGTGGGGACGGTGGCAAGTTGAAAGTGGCTGAAATGATCAACTGGAAAAGAAAGCAAAGTCAGGAATGGGCAGATAGACCAGGAGCAAATGGAATGGTGAAAGGACCAGATTTATTAATGGGATTGCAGACCAGAGGAAATAAGAATGAAATTGTGACCAGAGAGTGGTTTATCAAGTTCATAGAGTTAGAAGGCTTTGTAGAGGTCATCTTACTCCAACCTCCTATTTGTTTGTAGGAATTTCTTCCTTTTATACCATTCTTTGTTTCAAAGTACATTCAGTGATGGAGCAACCCGTTATTTTCTTGGAAAGATTGCGTTCAAAAATTATTTATTAGCTGGGTGTGGTGGTGCGTGCCTGTAATCCCAGCTACTCAGCAGGCTGAGGTGGAAAGATCTCTTGAGCCCAAGAGTTTGAGGCCAGCCTGGGAAACAGAAACACTCCATCTCTTGGGAAAAATATATATTGTAGTCCAAAGTTTGCCTGCCTTAAAATTTCTATATGTTGGTTCTAGTTCTGCCCTCTGGAATAAAACAGTATAGGATTAAATAAGTCTGTTCTGCCTTCTGTTTTATAACCCTCAAGTATTTGAAAACAACTGTCATGATTTCTCCAGATTCAAGATTCTCAGCTTATTCAATCATGACTGAGTGTTGTAGTTATGGTTTGTAAACAGGGTATGGGCAGGATCAGAACATAAGTCTATATGGGATTTATCAGAGGGCATTGACTTTATAGTGAAACCTGGAAAGGATCTTTGGGCACATTTGCCTTTTCCAAAGATAGAAGATGCAGCAGCAACCTGAGCCTCTGGGCCTTATGTTAGAGGAAATATACCAGACTACTTCTTAAAGAACAAATTTCGGCCAGGCATGGTGGCTCATGCCTGTAATCCTAGCTCTCTGGGAGGCCCGGGTGGGCAGATCGCTGTAGGTCAGGAGTTTGAAACCAGCCTGAGCAAGAGCGAGACCTCGTCTCTACTAAAAATGGAAACAAATTAATTGGCCAACGAAAAATATATAGAAAAAATTAGCCGGGCATGGTGGCACATGCCTGTAGTCCCAGCTACTTGGGAGGCTGAGGCAGAAGGATCACTTGAGCCCAGGAGTTTGAGGTTGCTGTGGGTTAGGCTAACGCCACGGCACTCTAGCCAGGGCAACAGAGCGAGACTCTGTCTCAAAAATAAATAAATAAGAAATTTCATTCATTCACTGTGTTACCAAATCTATCTGTGAATCATCAAAGCGGTTCTCTTGGCTATTGATGCCAATGAGCTCCAGAAAGATGAGGCATATGCAGGCAGTACTAAAATTATATTCATATTAATCTCAGCTAGACAGTTAAGCAATCCAGTTAAGCAATAATTAGGAGTTAGGGTTCCTTCTAACACTCAATGTCTTGTTCCATCTCTCCACTGCACACAGACTTCTGAATGGGACTCCGAGTGCCTTACATCCCTACAGCCGATTCCTCTTCCTACACCCCCAGCAGCAAATGAGGCACACCTGCAGACAGCAGCCATCTCCCTGTGGACAGTGGTGGCCGCCGTGCAGGCAATAGAGAGGAAGGTGGAGGTCCACAGCCGGCGACTCCTGCACCTAGAAGGCCGGACAGGGACAGCAGAGAAGAAACTAGCCAGCTGTGAAAAGACAGTGACCGAGCTTGGGAACCAGCTAGAGGGCAAGTGGGCGGTGCTGGGGACCCTGCTGCAGGAGTACGGGCTGCTGCAGAGGCGGCTGGAGAACTTGGAGAACCTGCTGCGCAACAGGAACTTCTGGATCCTGCGGCTGCCTCCAGGTATTAAGGGAGATATCCCCAAGGTAATACCTTCACTTCTAAATGTCAAATGGTACCACTAGACCTTACGCTAGTAGTGGGGAATAGTTTTGGTCAATCAGTTACTTAGATATTTTATCTCTTTTTAAAATTTCTTAAAATGTCTTAGGCCGAAGGATTCATGAAAGCGTTTTATGTTTATTTGAGAAGAATTTTGTGTTAAATTTAGTGCCCATTTAGAATGTCAAGCTTCAGATTGGAAAATCCTTTTTTTTTTTTTTTTGAGACAGAGTCTCACTTTAGTAAATGGAAAAAACCAAACTCTGTAAAATAATTTTAAAGAGATTTATTCGGAGCCAAATTTGAGGACCATGACCTGGAGCCACTGCCAAGAGGCCTTGGGCAAGTGGACTTGCTGTGGCTGGGTTACAGTTTGGTTTTTATACATTTCAGGGAGGCAGGGGTTACAGGTAAAGTCATAAATCAATATGTGGGAGGCATACATTGGTTTGGCCCAAAAAGGTGGGACATCTTGAGGGGGCGGGCTTACAGGTTATAGGTGGGTTTAAAGATTCTTTGGATTGTAATTGGTTAAAGACAGGAAGCTTTGTCTAAAGGCTTGGAATGTTTAACATAAGAAGCTGTTGTCAGAGATAAGTCACCTGACATAGATTTGTTGTGCAAATTGAAGACCTGCAGGTTTGTCTTGCATACCCTTAGGCCTGTTGATGGGTTACAAAGGAAGTCCCCTAGAAGGAAGGGGGGCATGATGAGGCCTGTCTGACCTCCCTCCTCCTGGTAGATAATTTAGTTTTAGGATATTCCTTTGGCCATGAAGGGGTCCATTCAGTCAGCCAGTGGGGGTTGAGCCTTAAAATTTTACTTCAGTTCACACTCTGTTGCCTGGGCTAGATTGCTGTGGCGTCAGCCTAGCTCACAGCAACCTCAAACTCCTGGGCTCAAGCCATCTTCCTGCCTCAGCCTCCCAAGCAGCTGGGACTATGGGCATGCACCACCATGCCTGGCTAATTTTTTATATATTTATGTATTTTTAGTTGTCCAGCTAATTTCTTTCTATTTTTTTAGTAGAGACAGGGTCTCACTCTTGCTCAGGTTGGTCTCAAACTCCTGAGCTCAAACAATCTACCTGCCTCAGCCTCCCAGAGTGCTAGGATTACAGGTGTGAGCCACCATGCCCAGCCAGATTGGAAAATTTTTTCCAGACTAAAGTTGGCTATCTGGTATATGGATTTTTTTTCTCTTCTGGTTTCTTCTACCCATTGCCCATGAGTCCCCTCTTTGTTAACCTGTTTGCCAGAGAATCTTGGTGAGGAAATTAAGCTAAATATCATATGAATCAGTTGATTTGAATTTGTTGGCAATTCTGATGAAAAAGAGGGAGGATGAGGTAAGGGATGTATAGTCTAATAGTTAATATCAGGGTTTGGGATTTTTCAGGGGTCCAGGATTGATGTAAATCCTGTCCTTTAACATCCTTTACAGAAGAAGTGTGCTGGGATGCTAGGGCCCTGTCCTTTTGGAGAAAATAGCTCATAAAACAAAAGAAAGTAAACATTGTTCTAAAACTATGGAAGACAGCCTTGAGGCAGCTGGTTTTCAAGCATGCCTATTTATTTACTCATTTATTCAACAGTCATTTCTCAAATACTTACTATTTGCTTGATCTATACCCTGAGAGCATAGCAGTGACCACAGAAGCTCCTCTGGAGCTTAAGTTTTTGTGGGGAAAGAAAGATAATATAAACATACAAAAAATACATCTAAATTCTTTATAAAAATAAATTGCCATCTACTGATCTACTTTCATTTGGATGTCAGAGAATGTCTCCTAAAGGAGCCAAAATTTAATCTAAGACTGAAAGATTGTGTCGAACCCCACTGTAATAAGATTTGAGGAAGAAATTTCCAGGCAGAAAGAATAGCTAGTGCAAAGTGTCTGAGGCATAGATTTGGACCACTGAGGAAAAGGAAAAAGGCCAGTTAGTTGGTATGTGTGGGTGAATAGGAGTATGACTGGAGAAATGGGTAGAGGGTCAGATCATTTAGGTCAGTGTTTTTTAGCCCTGTCTGTACATAAGAATCACCTGGTGGGCTTTTTTTCCCCAGCATATTCTGGGGGTACAAATGTTTAGGTTCCATATATTGCCTTTGCCCTGTGGTGGGCTTTTAAAATTTTGATGGGCATCACAGCTACAGATTCTGACTTAACAGGTCTAGGATAGAGCATAAGCATGAATCATTTTTAAAGCTCCATACATGATTCTAATATGTGACTAGGCTTGTGAACCACTGATGTAGGGCATTTAAGACTCAGAAAAGGAATTTGAATTTTCAACTTACATGTAATGAGAAGAAATTGGAGGGTTTTAAGCAGAGGAATCGTATTTGGTTTATATTTGAAAGAATCACTTTGGCTGCTTTGTGGAGAATGGATCATGGGGGCAAGAACAGAAGCAGGGGAAATAAAGAGGCAGCTGTAATAGGGACAAGAGTGGCTTGGATGAGGTCGCAGCAGTGGAGATGGAGAGGAGTGGACAGATGTAGGATGTTCTGATGATAGTGTTGACAACCAGACTTATTAATAGGAATTAGGAAATGAGGAATTAGGAACAACAATAATAAATTTACTGTGTGGTAATTTAGTTAGAACTTACTGTTCTAGGTGCTTTACTTATTTTAAGGCATATAATTGTCATAAGAACCCTAACTTGCCCAGGATCATATAGTTACTTAAAATAAATGAGCCATGTTTGGACCCATTTGGCTCCAAAGCATACACTCTTAACCACCTGTGTTTACTGACTCTTAGGCTCTTGGCTTGAGGAACTGGATAGACAGTGCTGGCATTTCCTCCAGGGGAATACCTTGGGGAAGTGTGGTGTAAGGGTATAAGGTCCAGGTGTGACCTGGGTTTTAGTGCACATGCGTTTTGAGAAAGATTTCTCCAGACAAAGATTAGGCTAGAAAGAAGACATTTATTTTATTTTTCCGAGGCAGAAAAGGGCCAACACTGAAGCAAAGGAGGTAGAGAATGTTGTTAGAATCAGATACTCAGGCTTTTTTTTTAAGGGGTGAAGGTTTATAGCTGTAGCCAAATGAACAGAGCACTGTGAAACTGCTGCATCTGCTCCTGTCTTTCTTCTTGGCAGCAAGATGATAACAGAAGGGGCAGCAGGATGTCAAAGTCCAAGAGTTGGCTCTCCTGCCTTTCCTTGGAGAAGGAATTACCTCAGGAGATGTGACTTTGTCCTCTAGGAGATATGGCTGAGGCCTGAAGCCTGCATCCCGCTGTTCACTCAGGAACTCTCGTAAAAACCGATCCTCAAAAGCAATTTTAAAAGAGAAAGATTTACATCTCTTTTCTGTCTGTTCAGCTCTTTCAGAAGTTGTACAAAACAGAACTCCTGCAGTGTGCCTGTTAGTGAGAGAATGCACAGGATTGATCTTTAACTGTTACTAATAGTGGGATTAGATATTTTCTTGTTGATTTTCGCAAGGCTGCCACTTTCATGTGGACTTAGGGATGGGGAATGAGGAGTTCTTTGGCAGTGTTAAGTTTGAGATGCCTCCAGTACATTCAGGAGAGAGATTAAGTCGACTCTGAAGCCCAAGAGCAGCGGGAAATATTTGGGAGTCACTGACAGAGAGATGGTATAGTAAGTCATGAGACTGGGATTATCTGGAGAGAAAGTGGATAAGCGAGAGAAAGAGTCCAAGGATCAAGCTCCGGGGCAGGAGGGCCAGCAGAGGAAACTAAGGAGAGGGCACTGAGGTAGGGAATAAAACAAACAGATAAGTGTGTGGTGTCACTGGGCTAACGAGAAAAAAGCAGCTCAAGGAGAGAGTTTGGGTTAAATATTTTACTAAGACGTCTAGAAAAGTGAGGATGATTTGGTGACATAGATGTCACTGGTGACCTTGACAAGAATTGTTTTCCTGGAGTGGTGGAGATAGAAGGCTGGGCCGAGCAGGTGGAAGAGAGACAGTGGAGAGAGTGATGGTAAAAAACTCTTTCAGGTTTTCTGAGGGGGTAAAGGATGAGGAAGTAGCTGGGAGGGATATTGGAGTCAGCTTCTCATAGAGAACCTGATCCCTGGTGTGTTTTATTTGTGTATCTGGAGCTCCTCTGTAAGTTCTTTGAGATAATTTAAATTTTGTATTTATATATGTCCAAAAATGAATAAATAAATTTCTTATAAGAAAATCAGCAAAGATAAGTTAAAGTTATTGTCTTACCTGGATAAGTGGATAACATTTAAATTCTCCATCTTAGACTCCAAAATCATATATAATATGCTGTGATGTCTCTTAAAGATTTCTTAATGAGATTAAAATGCATTTTAATTCTAGTCAAAATGTATTGAAGATTGACTGAATTGAAATACAGTAAATAAACTTTTATGTCCTTGACTTTATTTTTCAGCCCTTACATTTGAATGCCAAATTTCAGGTCCAAAATAATTTTTCCCTCCAAAAAACATTTTTTTTAAATTTTGAGATGAGGTCTCGCTATGTTGCTCAGGCTGATCACAAACTCCTGGCCTCAAGCAATCCTCCCTCCTTGGCCTCCTGAAGTGCTGGGATTATAGGCCTGAGCCCCCGAACCCAGCCTATGAGATCAGCTTTTTTAGCTTCCACATATAAGTGAAAACATACAGTGTTTAGCTGTCTGTGCCTGGCTTATTTCATTAAACGTGATGTCCTTGATATTCATCCATGTTGCTGTGAATGGCAGGATTTTATTTATTGTGGCTAAATAGTATTCTGTTGTGTACATGTACCACACTTTTTTTATCTGTTCATCTTTTGATGGACATTTAGGTTTATTCCATATTTTGGCTATTGTGAATAATGCTGCTATGAACATGGAGTACAGATATCTCTTCAAAATACTGATTTCCTTTCATTTGGGTATATATCCAGTAGTGGGATTGCCAGAACCTATGATAGTTCTATTTTTAGTTTTTTTAAGGAACTGTCATACTATTTTCCATAATGGATATATTGATTTATATTCCCACCAGCAGTATATCAGAGTTCCCCTTTCTCTGCATTCTCACCAGGATTTGTTATATTTTGCCTTTCTTGCCTTTTTAATGATGACCATTCTAACTGGGGTGAGATGATGCCTCATCGTGATTTTGATATGCATTGTCTTGATGATTAGTGATGTTGAGCATTTTTCACGTGCTTCTTGACCATTTGTATGTCATCTTTTAAGAAAAGTCTATTTGCCCATTTTTTAATTGGGTTGCTTTTGCTGTTGAGTTTCTTATATATTCTAGATATTAATCCCTTGTTGGATGAATAGTTTACAAATGTTTTCTCCCATTCTTCAGGTTGTCTCTTCACTGGTTGATTGTTTCCCTTGCTGTGCAGAAGCTTTTTAGTTTGATACAATCCCATTTGTCTATTTTTGCTAATTTTTATTTTAACAATTATATATTTAATTTTTAACAATATTAATTTTCAACTTTTTAATTAAAAAAATTTTTCCCCCACAACACGTGTAGCAGGATTTTTTTTTTTAAGAGACAGTGTCTCACTCTATCACCCCAGCTGGAATATAGGGGTGTTTCATAGCTCACTGCAGCCTCAAACTCCTGGTCTCAAGCAATCTTCCTGCCTCAACTTCCTGAGTAGCTGGGACTACAGGTGCATGCCACCATGCCTGGCTATCTTTTAAAAAAAATTTTTTTTATAGAGATGGGGGGTCTCACTGTGTTGCCCAGGCTGGTCTTGAACTCCTGGCCTCAAGTGATCCCTGCCTTAGCTTCCTGAGTTGTTGGGATTACCAGCATGAGCCGTTGCACCCAGCTACTCCTTTTTTAAAGTAGCCTGAAGTCTTTCTGGATACATCATCTGCTTGAATTTTGCTAATAATATATATTAGAGGTTTGTTGGATTTTTAGTTTCCCCGCCCCCCCCAGTATCATTTGTAGTATTTGTTCATTTTGGTGCTATTAGTTTTTTTCGAATATTGGGTAATCCTTGGTTGTTTGCATTCACAAGTGAAGAATTAGATTGATTAATAGTTAATTATAGGAAGCTGGCATATGTCCTCTGCCACTATGCAGGTCTATTTAATCAAAGAATCTTTCCTTTTTGGGAGAGGGCCATCTCTGTAGGTGCTCATTATTGGTGGGCTTTATGTTAAGTGCCCTGGCAAGGAGCAAATGGGCAATGCAGGGACCATCCAGAGGCTAGAAGGAGTAAGGTGGTACTCTAAGTTGTCATCTTGCTGGGATTCCATCCTGTCTCCCGGTAGGTTGTTAAATTTCTTTAGAGATGAAGTCCCTGTTTCAGTTTTAGAGGAAGTGCCACTGCTACCTCACTCTGCCAGGGCTGATGCAAGAGGCCTGCTATTCTAAGGATAGGCCTTTAAACTGCAGTTCATAACCATTTCTTACTCCTACTCTGCTGGCTTTGAGTTTGGAATTTCTGTGGATTTCTTGGCTTCAGTCCTCTCCTGTGCATAGTCAGAGATGCAGCTTCCTCACTCTATTTTAGACCTCAGCATACTCTCATCCTCTGTCTCCCAATAAGAATCTCATCACAAACTCTGATCTGGTGATGGCCTGTCCTCATTCTTTGTACTGTTGTGGTTACAGTCTCTCTTGAGACTTATTTATAGTGGAATTCGGTGGTGGGGGGGAGGAGTTAAATGTGCATTTAATTTAGAATTTGAACTGGAAGCCCATCCTGGTCCTTTATTTTTGTCACTATTTTATCATATGAATTTTCGTTGTAAGCTACTACAGATTTTTTTGTAATGAGGTTAGATAAAAATAAACCCTTTATTGAGTTTATAAATTTACACTACTCAGCCTGATTTTAGGTGCTAAGCAACATGTAAAGATGAGTAATTTATAGCCTCTAAGGAACAAAATTTTTAATTGGGGACACAAATGAAGGAATTAGGGAAAATAATCACTTAATAGTATTGTATAGACCTTAGAATCTTAAAGTATATGTTAAATTTATGAAGGTATGTTAAGATCTATAAAATACCAGTAAGTTGTGATCTGATAAAATAAGTTAATATCTGGTACAAAACATACAGAGTCTGGAAACTGGATTGGAGAAGAAGAAAGTTAGTATTTACTCAGCTTTGTGCAAGTTTGTCTTAGTTTTTTAGAATAAAGTTTCTCTAGAGTAAACAGCAATTTATTTGTCATCTGCAACAGGCACGGATATTGCCAAGAACAGCCAGGTCCCCTGCTCTGATTCTATAAACATCAAATAACCTCTATACCATAACTTTGTTTCCTGAGCAGATCAGCCTAGGTGTCAGGCCAGGTGTAGCTCTAATAAAAATTAATATCAATCATCCTTAAGTATTAAACTGTCTCTTGTGAGGTTGAATTTTTTTTTTTTTTTTTTTATCAGATATCCAGGGCCTGGATACCTCTGGGTGAACTGACAGCATTGGGTTTCTAACATGGAGGCCCAGCCCCTGGAGTAACTGGGGTGCAGGTCACTGACACAGCCAGCCACCTGCCTCTGCTGCAGAAGGTGGGGACCTGAGACAATGAGGGCCACCAGAATAACACCCAGGGTTACTCAAAGTTGGGTCAAGACACTCAAGTGCCATTTTCCCCATCACAACGTCCTCAGCCAAGAGAGAGGGGCAGCTTATCTTACAATCCAGGCATGTAATTTAGATAAGGGGCTGGACCTACACAGAATTATAAAGACACTAGGAGGAAAAGCACTAGTTGACGGAAACAAGAGTTTAATCAAGTCCCTCTTCTTCCATGAAGCCTTTCCTGTTTCATTTTTTAAATTTCATAATCAAGTGTCAAGCAATTTTTTCTTTTTTTTCTGTCTTAGTGAGAAACTGGAAAGTGGCTGCTCTGGATGAAGCTCTCTGAAGAGCTGGAGGATTTTTTGTTTGTTTGTTTTTTAAAAGACAGGGTCTCACAGTTGTCTGTTGCTCAGGATGGAGTGCAGTAGCATGATCATAGCTCACTGCAGCCTCAAGTGATCCTCTTGCCTCAGCCTCCCAAGTAGCTGGGACTACAGGCACATGCCACCATGCTGGGCTAATTTTTCTATTTTTTATAGCAACAGGGTTTGCTGTGTTGCCCAACCTGGTGTTGAAATCCTGGCCTCAAGCATTCCTCCCACCTCCGCCTCTCAAAGTACTGGGATTAGAGGCATGAGCCACCTTTCCTATTTCAGACAACACTGAGCTCCCTATTCTGTGATCACCTATCATACTTGTTCATTCAGCAGTCATTTGGTGAGCGCCTGTGAGTGCACAGAGTTGTGATATCTGGGTAGGATTAAGACGTCCCTGCCTTCCCAAAGCCTCCCATCCTGTGGGCTCTCCCTTGGTGGTCTTGTCCACTGTTCCCTTCCCACTGCAGCTACAGTCAGGTCCTCACTGGCTTGCTTGGTCTCTCTCAAAAACCTTCTGACATATTGTACCACCCCTTACCACAACAACAAAAACCATGATATAATTCTTATTAGATCAGTATTCCCAAGTCCCAGCTAGAATCACATCACTCTTTTGCTCAGAATTCTTCAGCTCCCTGTTGCCAACTGAATAATATCCAAGCTCCTTTAGCCTGACTCAACCATAATGCCCACTACTCTCTTTCTTGCACCCTACTCTCCAGCCAAATTTGATGAATTGCTGTTTGTACATGCCCCATAATGTTTCCTATGTTGGTCGTGTCACCTCCGTTTAGAATGTCTTTTCTTCCCAATTTTAAAGGAACAGTTCAAAGTCACCTCTCATAAAGCCTTCCCCAATGTCCCACATCTAAAATAATTGTTCTCATAATTCTTGCAGACTTTTAGTCTCACTTATCTGAAGACATATACTGTTCTACCTTGTATCGACATATACTGTTATACCTCTGATTCCCTTAGCAGCGTGTTAAGTCCAAGAGCAAGATCTCTGATTTATCCTTGTACCCTCCTCCATTGAACTGTGTACATGATAGGTACTCAAATATTTTTTCTATCAAAGAGGTTCTTAAAGTGTGTTCCACAGACCTCAAGGGGTCTGCAAAGACAAAATTATTTTTATAATAATGTCAAGAGATTATTTGCCTTTTTCCTAGCTTCTTGTTTATGTGAGATAAGCTTTTCTTCATATACTTCAACCCAAACAATTTTATCTATAACAATAGATGAAATACTGAAACAGGTATGAAAATCAAGCTGTTTTCTTTTTTAGCCACACATTAGAAGAGATTTGCAAAAATGTAAAACAATGCCACTAATTTTTTTGCTTTGCAAAATATTTCCTATGAAAAATAACTGTGTTAATATATAATAAATAACTGTGTTAATATATAATGGATTTATTGTTGTTTTTAATTAATGCATACTTTTTTTAAAGTTCTGTTTTTCTAATATGGTAAATATTGATAGATGTATAAATGATAAATGTTTGGTGTTCTCTATAATAAAGAGACTAAAAGTGTTTTGAGACCAAAAGGTTGGAGAACTTCTGCACTGGGACTACATTTCTTCCTCTAATGTTCCAATGTCGTGGCCCCTGTATCCTTTCGTAAAGATGTTCCTTATAACTCTCCTTTTCTACCAGTTACCTTTATTATATTCTCCAGCTTTTCTAAGCTCTGAGCTACACCATTTGTCCTATTAATGTCTCTCTTTTCCCCAAGACTTCCTAGCACTGTTCTTCCTCCATTTGTAATCTGGATTGATTGCTTTCTTAGCTTACTGCCAGCTCTTGTTGTGGACTTCCCTTCACGTACTCCTTTATTGTACCCACTATTTCTTGATTCCCTGGTATTCCTCTTTTTTACTCCTTTGTTTTGTTGGAGTATATCCTCAAGAGATTTCCTAAGATGCATTGAAGGCACCTTTTTTAGTCTGTTACATGTTTGAAATGTCTTTCATTTTCACAGATCTTACATTTCTTTACAGAAGAACTTTCCCATTTTTGCCTAGCTTTAGACCAATCTCTACTAAGAAGTGGGAGGAATTCTTTTTTGCATATGGCCATTCCCTACCTGAAACCTTGACTACACCTTGTCAGAATACACAGTTATCCTCTGAATGCACTCTTCAGGTTTCCTTGCTTAAATGTTTTTTCCATTCCTCTTAACTAAAGGTAGTAACTAAAGTCTCATCTCTTTTAGAGTCATCCCAACCCCATTATTGTCCATGCCATTAATTTGCATATAGTCATATGCCCCTTTTGGGCAGAAAGCATATTTTAATAATCTTGGTGCTTAGCGAAAACCTTGTACATACTGGATATTCAGAATGTTTTGTTATGTGAAGTAAATACTGTCGCATTTGTACTTTTGTAACTAGTAGGCACTTAATAAAGATTTATTGAATGAGGAGGTTGAGGAGAGTGGGCAGCAGGCTGAGATAGTGTCTTAGCCCTGCACCCTTGAGGAAGCCCACCCATGGAGGAGGAGGAGATGGGCTTTTCTCCAATACTACCCTCTTTGCCTTTGGAGCTCTATCAGAGACCTTACATTTTCCCAGGATTGGAAGCCTAAGGGGACCCTTTGGCACCTCACCCCACCTCCGCCTTTCTACATTGTGAACATATTTCTCAAATCAGAATTTGATCACCGTAAAGAAGAATTTGTACATGTTTTATAAGAAAACTTAAAATGAATTAGAGATTGCAGTACTGGAGAAAGATTAACTACATAGCCAGCTTCTTAGTGTTGATCCCACAAGGGACAGCAAATGAGTGGAGGTACTTGTTCAAGAAAGTCCATTTCTTTTGGAAATTAAAATATTCAGAGGCTGAAGTAGCAACATTTAAGGGCTGAAAAGAGAATTCTGGTTCTCAGGTAGAAGATGTCAAAAGAATACAGGTGCGGCAACTGGCTGAGATCCAGGCCACAGTCAGATCCCTGGAGGCTGAAAAAGTTAGCTAAACGATAGGCCAAATGCTTGGAAAAAGAGCTACAATCAAGCAAAGAACAAAATACAAAATGAAAAGTCTGACTTGAAGCAGTAAATCAGTAGTTTTCAGAGTCAAGTGACCTAACTTGCAGAGTCAGAAAGTGACTTGCACAATTTAAACCAAATGCTCAAGGAAATGATGGAGAAGTTAAAACAGGAATGCCAAATTTTACGAAGTCAGGCTGGAAAAGTGCAGCTAGAAGTTGAAGACATTGAAAGAGGAACAGACCAGTGTTTGGAAGAAAAGTATACACTTCATGAATGTGTCACAGAGAAGAAATGTATGATCAAGCTAGAGAGAAACTGTAGTGAGCTGCAGTTGCCCAGAAAAATTAAAAGTCTCCTCATGAAAACAAATTGAAGAGATTACAGGAGAAAGTGGCAGAGGCAAATAGAGAATTGGCAACAGAAAGCCAGGTATTAAATAGACAAAATGTTCCATTCGAAGAATATACAAAACTTTAAAAAAGACTAACAGATGTATGGAGAAGACATAATGAATTTTTAAGTTTAATTTTGGTTCATAACATTTGTCTGGCCTCAATCCTGTTAGGTTTCAGTCAACAACCATGGAATTATCATTTCCTCACATGCAAAAGGAATAGCATCAAAGGGAACTAATTCTTTACCTGGCAAAAGACTAGAGAACTAGAAACAATACAAAGCAAAAAAATAGAGGAACTTGGATCTCCTAGGGAATGAAGTTCTTGGAGAAAAGGCAGTTTGAAAGGGGGTGAAATCAGAGACTCAATAAAACTTGAAGTTTTTTTTTTTTTGGAGACAGAGTCTCGCTTTGTTGCCCAGGCTAGAGTGAGTGCCGTGGCGTCAGCCTAGCTCACAGCAACCTCAAACTCCTGAGCTCGAGCAATCCTGCTGCCTCAGCCTCCCGAGTAGCTGGGACTACAGGCATGCGCCACCATGCCCGGCTAATTTTTTTTTTATATATATATTAGTTGGCCAATTAATTTCTTTCTATTTTTATAGTAGAGATGGGGTCTCGCTCAGGCTGGTTTTGAACTCCTGACCTTGAGCAATCCGCCCGCCTCAGCCTCCCAGAGTGCTAGGATTACAGGCGTGAGCCACCGCGTCCGGCCCAAAACTTGAAGTTTTAAAATACGTAGCATTTAGATACTTTATTACTGTTTGCCAAAACACTTGAATGTGCTTCAGGGAAAGGTACCAGCTACATGCTGTATTGCACGAGTGTGAGGATATTAGGATCATACTAATGACAAGAGGAACATTAAAGAAAACAGTTTCAGAGATATGTAGAATACTTATTGACAACCCTTTGAAATGTAAAAAAATAATAAAAGGCTCTAGTTAGGGGGAAAAGATTTATTGAATGACTGAGTTGCAATGGGAGGGACTAATCCATGTGATTGTAATTTTAGGTGCCTGTGGCATTTGATGATGTCTCCATCTACTTTTCCACTCCAGAGTGGGAAAAGTTAGAAGAATGGCAAAAGGAACTTTACAAGAATATCATGAAGGGCAACTACGAGTCTCTCGTCTCCATGGGTGAGGCTGAGTGTTGGCACCTTTTGAATGAGATGACAGCAGCTCCAAGAGCGCTTAGAACAGTCCCTTTTCCTCTAGTGTCCTCATTTTCTCTATCCTCACCTCAGATTCTGGTTCCAAGGCAAAGATGACCAATTTACACTTGCTAAGTAGATATCATCTCTCCTATTGCCAAATTATAGGACAGAGAGTGAAGTTCAGGGTTATGGGTGTGTCAGCTGATGGTTTCCATGGGTGTCCTTCACTTTGAAAGGAGCTTGATTTCTCCTCCCCCTTGAGGCACACTGTGACTCAAGGAGTGGGTAAGCAGTGCTCACTTGGCACATGTGCTTTCCCCCACACATTACATTTCCTCTTACCTGCTTTCCTGAATGGATATCCATAGTTGGAGGTGGATGGATGAGAAAAAGTGATATGGGATCTACAAGAAATTCCCTGGGACTGTGAACCTCAAAGCTTCAGGTCAGCCTTGATGGCAATTAGTTGTCACACACATTTATTTCTTTGTTGTACACACTCTCCTTTTTTTGTCTCCTAGATTATGCTATGAATCAACCTGATGTCTTATCACAGATTCAACCAGAAGGAGAACAAAATACAGAGCACCAGGCAGGGCCAGAGGAAAGTGAGATTCCCCCAGACCCCAGTGAAGGTAAGTGGGAGAAGAGATTATCTACTGCCCATCCCCCTTTCCTGGTCAGAGAAGGCAGCTCAGAGGAGCACGGCTTAAGGGCTTTTAGAGCCATTCAGTGGTAAAGCAACTAGACTTTGGATCATTAGGCGTCTAAAAGTATGAGGGAGGTTAGATATCACCTTGTCCAATGCCTTCACCCATCAATCAATACCACACATGTAAGGGTGGTTAATTGCACTTCCCAACAAAAGTACTGAGACCTAGCTATTTAGTAAAGTAAACATGTCCTTCCATCATAAAGGAAGCAGTCATGCCCATCTGGAGTGAAGTGGCTTGAGCGAATATATACACATGACCCTTCAGGAGTGCCGAAGGAACTAGGCATCTGCATAGTTCTTCCAAGGTGTGTGGAACCAGTGGACTCTGAGGATATCCACCTGGGCATCATAGATTCTGCCAGGTCTGGGGAGCCAGCCATCACTGACTCTTCCTAACTTTTTGATTGACAGCTGCTTAATATTGTGTGGGAAGGACTGCTAGCGCAAGTTCAGTTGTATTATTTCTCTCATGTCCTACCTTTGTTGTCAGAAAATTCTCATATACTTTTTTCTTTGTTGGTTAGAAACTCACAGAAAATTTATTCTCCATACATCTCTCTCAGATTAACTTCTCTTACAACCCACCCCTGTCCCATACACTGTGATCTTTTTTCTAACATTTTATTATGAAAATTTTCAACTAAGTTGAAATATTAATAGTTTTATACTGAACACCTATATATCCAGCACCTAGATTCCACCAATGACATTATACCATCCTTCCTTATCATCCATATATCCATCCATCAACTTATTTTGTTTTCAATGTGTTTTAAAATCAGTAGAGATATCTTAACATTTCTCTCTAAATAGTTCACCATGAATATCATTAACCTAGAGTTCAATATTTTTTAGCTAAATTTTATATACAATGAAATGCTCAAGTCTTAATTGTACATTCTCTAAGTTTTGAGCAATGCATACATCTGTCACACATATATTGTGTTTAAGAATGTATAGATAATTGCATTTAAGCAATATAACAGGTTGAATTTGATTAATCTATATATCATAGATATAGGTAATGAGATTAAAATATCACCCATAAAGATGAGTGACTTGATTACAGAATGATTTATTATTGGGAATATCTCTTTGTCTACATTTTAGTTACCTGACATATTCCTCATCAAATATAAATGACTATATCATTTTGGGGGGGGATGGGTAAAAAAGATACAAGTTATTTGGTTGTATAATGATGTATCAAATTTTCATTTAGCTGCTATCTTATCAATTTGTTTTTACCTTGGTTTTTAAAACTCCATTTCTGGGTAGTCAACCTATATATTATACTTTAGTTATATTTTTACTGAAAATTAACAAACAACATAAGTGTTCAATTTATTTATTATAATTTTAGCTTCCATTGGTGATTATCAATCTAGGTATTTACCAGAACTTGAGAATAGGACTCATATAACATTGGCTGATCAATATGTAGCATTAAAAAAAAACCAAACTACATATGTCTATCCTTTAATACCTTTACGTTTTCCCCTTTTAGGTTTAATTATATATTCATGACTTTTTTTTTTCTTTTTTTGAGACAGAGTTTTGCTCTGTCACCAGGGCTAGAGTGCAGTGTCATCATTATAGCTCACTACAACCTCTAGCTCCTGGGCTCAAGAGACCCTCCTGTCTCAGCCTACTGAGTAGCTGGGACTACAGGCATGCACCACCATACCTGGCTAATTTTTTCTATTTTTAGTAGAAATAGGATCCCTCTCTTGCTTAGAACCAGTTATTTTAGTTTAGTTTAGTTTTTTGAGACAGAGTCTCACTCTGTTGCCCAGGCTAGAGTGCCATGGCATCAGCCTAGCTCACAGCAACCTCAAACTCCTGGGCTCAAACAATCCTTCTGCTTCAGCCTCCCAAGTAGCTGGGACTCTGGCATGTGTCACCATGCCCAGCTAAATTTTTCTATGTATTTTTAGTTGTCCAGCTAATTTCTTTCTATTTTCAGTAGAGACAGGGTCTCACTCTTGTGCAGGCTAGTCTTGAACTCCTGAGCTCAAATGATCCACTTGCTCCACCTGCCTTGGCCTCCCAGAGTGCTAGGATTACAGGTGTGAGCTACCATGCCCAGCCAGAACCAGTTATTTAATAAAATAATTATTTATTTAGTTGTATGGCTCTAGTTAGTTAAATGGCCAGAGAAACTTTTAGACTTTTAACATTGTCATTCAAAAAAGAAGGATTAGCTTCTTGGGATTGCTCAAGTACAATGAACGTACATACTTAGCCAGTGGACTGTAGTACTAACAGCTTATATTTCTGGAGAACTGACCTATTACTTTTTTAGCTCTCCATAGCTTTTGTAGTTAGCTAATATTGTAACAAAAGACTGGAAAAATTCCAAATGTCCATCAAGTGAGAACTCTTAAATAAACAATGTTACAGTACAACTATAAAAAATGGAAAAGATCTCCAGAATATTCTTGTTAAGTGAAAAATCAAAGTATAGAATAATTTGTATAGTATGACACATTATGTTAAAGAGGGAAAATAAGAATATAGATACATATAGTAGTCTCCTTTTGCCTGAGGTTTCACTTTCCATGGTTTCGGTTACCCACAGTCAACTGTGGTCCAAAAATGGAGGCTGGGTGAGGTGGCTCATGCCTGTAATCCTAGCACCTTGGGAGGCTGAGGCAGGAGGATTGTTTGAGGCCGGGAGTTTGAAACTAGTCCGAGCAATATATCTATTTTCTATTTTTTCTACAAAAAATAGAAAAATTAGCCAGACACACTGGTGCATGCCTGTAGTCCCAGCTACTTGGGAGGCTGAGGCAGGAGGATCACTTGAGCCTCAGAGTTTAAGGTTGCAGATGATGCCACTGCAGTCTAGCCTGCGTGTCTCAAAAACAGAAACAAGCAAAAATATTAAATGGAAAATTTCAGAAATAATTCGTAAGTTTTAAATTGCATTTTCTGAGCAGCGTGATGAAATCTTGCACTGTCCTGCTTCTTCCCACCCAGGACTGATTCATCCTTTTGTCCAGTGAATCCATACTGTATCGCCTACTTGCCTGTTAGTTACCAAGTAGCCATCTCTACTGTGGTGGTACAATAGTGCTTATGTTCAAGAAACCCTTATTTTACTAAATAATGTCTCCAAAGTGCAAGAGTAGTGATGGTGCAATTTGGATTTGCCAAAGAGAAGCCATCAAGTGCTTCCTTTAAGTGAAAAAGGTGAAATGTTTTAACTTAATAAGGAAGGAAAGTTGTATGCTGAGGTTGCTACGATCTACGATAAGAATGAATGAATCTTCTATCTGTGAAATTGTGAAGAAAGAAAAAGAAATTTGTGTTAGTTTTGCTGTCCCACCTCAAACTGTAAAAATTATGGCCACAGTGTGTGGTAAGTACTTAGTTAAGATGGAACTGGCATTAAAGGCAAGTACAGCCAGGCACTATAGCTCATGCCTGTAATCCCAACACTTGGGGAAGCTGAAGCAGGAGAATTGCTTGAGGCCAGGAGTTTGAGACCAGCCTGGGTAACAGTGAGACCCTGTCTCTCCAAAAATAAAAAAAAGGGTGGGGGGGGAGGCAGCAAGTGCAGGCATACATCAGGGATAATGCGGATTCAGTTCTAGACTATCGTAATAAAGTGAGTATTGCAATAAAGTGAGTTACACGAATTTTTTTGTTTCCCAGTGCATATAAGAGGTATGTGTACACAATACTGTAGTCTATTAAGTGCAATAGTATTATGTCCAAAAAAACAATGCACATACCTTAATTAAAATACTTTATTGTTAAAAAATGCTAATGATCACCTGAGCCTTCAGTGAGTCATAATCTTTTTTCTGGTGGAGCTTCCTGCCTTGATGTTAATGGTTGCTGACCGATCAGGCTGATAGTTGCTGAAGGTTGAGGTGGCCATGGCAATTGTTAACATTAGACAACAATGAAGTTTGCCACATCAATTGACTCTTCCTTTCACAAAAGATTTCCCTATAGCATATGATGCTATTGGATTACATTTTACCCACAATAGAACTTCTGTCAAAATTAGAATCAGTCCTCTCAAACCCTGCTGCTGCTTTATCAACTAGGTTTATGTGATATTCTAAATCTTTGCTGTCATTTTAACAGGGTTCACAGCATCTTCACCAGGAGTAGATTCCATCTCAAGAAACCACTTTCTTTGCTTATCTGTAAAAAGTAACTCCTCATCTGTTCAGGTTTTATCACAAGATAGCAGCAATTCAGTCACATCTTCAGGCTCCACTTCTAATTCTAGTTCTTTTACTATTTCTACCACATTTGTAGGGACTTCCTCCACTGAAGTACTGAACCTCTCAAAGTCATCTATGAGGGGTGGAATCAACTTTTTCCAAACTTCTGTTAATGTTGCCATTTTGAACTCCTCCCATGAATCATAAAAGTTCTTAACCCTTTGTACTCGGTTGTCAAGTGTGACTCAACTCGGTTAGCAAAAATTATAGAGATTAAAATTAATCTTTGAATGTATAAATAATTTGAAATATAAAAAAATCCAAATAAATAAGTTTGTATGAAAATAAACTCCAGTTTTTTATTCTATTGCCACACTTTGTAAAATCTGGGATATTTAAAAAATTAAGTCCCGAGTAGAATAAAGGATTCAAGAAAAAAGCAAGCGAGTACAAAGGGTTAATGAATCCTTTCCAGAAAGTTTTCAATTTACTTTGCCCAGCTCCATCAGAGTAATCAGCTATAGCCTTATGAAATGTATTTCTTAAATAATAAGACTTGAAATTCAAAATTACTCCTTGATCCATGGGCTACAGAATGGATGTTGTGTTAGCAGGCATGAAAACAACACTCATCTCCTTGTACATCTCCATCAGAGCTCTTGGGTGACCAAGCGCATTGTCAATGAGCAGTAATATTTTTAAAAGAATGTTTTTTTTCCAAGCAGTAGTCTCAACAATAGGCTTAAAATATTCAGTAAACCATGCTGTAAACAGATGTGCTGTCATTAGGCTTTGTTTTCTTTACAGAGCACAGGCAAAGTAGATTCAGCATAATTCTTAAGAACCCTAGGGTTTTCAGAATGGTAAATGAGCATTGGCCTTAAGTTAGTCACCAGCTGCATCAGCCCCTAAGAAGAAAGTCAGCCTGTCCTTTGAAGCTTTAAGTCCAGGCTTCTCCTCCCTAGCTTGAAAGTCCTAGATGGCATCTTCTTCTAAGAGAAAGATGTTTCATCTATGTTGAAAATATGTTGTTTAGCGTAGCCACCTTCATCAGTGATCTTAGCTGATCTTCTGGATCACTTGCTACAGCTTCTACATGAGCACTTGCTGCTTCACCTTGCACTTTTATGTTATAAAGATGGCTTCTTTCCTTAAATCTCGTGAACCAACTTCTGCTAGCTTCAAACTTCTGTAGCTTCCTCACCTCTCTCAGCCTTCCCAGAATTGAAGAGAGTTGGGGCCTTGTTCTAGTTTAGACTTTGGCTTAAGGAAGTGTTATGTCTGGTTTGATCTTCTGCCCAGACCACTAAAATTTTCTCCATATCAGTAGTAAGGCTGTTATATTTCTTACCATTGCTGTGTTCACTGGAGTAGCACTTTTTTTTTTTTGAGACAGAGTCTGACTTTGTTGCCCAGGCTAGAGTGCCATGGCGTCAGCCTAGCTCACAGCAACCTCAAACTTCTGGGCTCAACCAATCCTTCTGCCTCAGCCTCCTGAGTAGCTGAGACTATAGGCATGAGCCACTATGCCTGGCTAATTTTTTCTCTGTATGTCTTTAGTTGTCCAGCTAATTTCTTTCCTCCTTTTTTTTTTTTTTTTTTTAGTAGAGACAGGGTCTCGCTCTTGCTCAGGTGGGCCTTAAACTCCTGACCTCAAGCGATCCTCCTGCCTTGGCCTCCCAGAGTGCTAGGATTACAGGTGTGAGCCACCGCGCCCGGCTGGGAGTAGCACTTTTAATTTCCTTCATGAACCTTTCCTTTGCATTCACAACTTGGCTAACTTTGGTACAAGAGGCTTTGCTTTTGACCTCTCACCTTTTGACATGCCTTCTTCACTAAGCTTAATCATTTCTAGCTTTTGATTAAAAGTGAGAGATTTGCTACTCTTTCTTTCACTTGAACACTTAGGAAAGTAGGAATTTGAAAGGCAACTGTCACATCTGCTAATTGGCCTAATTTCAATATTGGGCTGAGGGGAGAGAGAGAGAAACAAAGGAATGGCAGGTCCGTGGACCAATCAGAAAAACACATACAAGGCCGGGCATGGTGGCTCAGGCCTATAATCCTAGCACTCTGGGAGGCCGAGGCGGGCGGATTGCTCGAGGTCAGGAGTTCGAAACCAGCCTGAACGAGATCCCATCTCTACTAAAAATAGAAAGAAATTAATTGACCAACTAAAAATATATATACAAAAAATTAGCTGGGCATGGTGGCACATGCCTGTAGTTCCAGCTACTCCAGAGGCTGTGAGACAGTAGGATCGCTTGAGCCCAGGAGATTGAGGTTGCTGTGAGCTAGGCTGATGCCATGGCACTCACTCTAGCCTGGGCAACAAAGTGAGACTGTGTCTCAAAAGAAAGAAAAAAAAAGAAAAACACATACAGTGTTTATCAATTAAGTCCACTGTTTTATATGTGTGTGTTTAGTGGTGCCTCAATAAATTACAATAGTTGCATTAATGATCACAGATCACTATTACATATATAATAATGAAAAAGTTTGAAATATTGCAAGAATTACCAAACTGTGCCACAGAAACACAAAGCGAGCACATGCTATTGGAAAAATGGCACCAGTAAAACAACTTGACACAAAGCTGCCATAAACCTTCAATTAAAATAAAAAAAAAAAACATACAAGAAACACAGTATCTGCACAGTGCAATAAATTGAGGTATGCATGTATACATAGGGCTCAGTAGTATCTGTGGTTTCAGGCATTCATTGGGGGGCCTGGAACATATCCCCATGATAAAGGAGGACTAATGTATTTATAAAAAAATAATAGAAGATTATGGCCGGGCGCGGTGGCTCAAGCCTGTAATCCTAGCTCTCTGGGAGGCCGAGGTGGGCGGATCATTTGAGCTCAGGAGTTCGAGACCAGCCTGAGCAAGAGCGAGACCCCATCTCTACTATAAATAGAAAGATATTAATTGGCCAACTGATATATATAGAAAAAAAATTAGCCGGGCATGGTGGCACATGCCTGTAGTCCCAGCTACTCAGGAGGCTGAGGCAGCAGAATTGCTTGAGCCCAGGAGTTTGAGGTTGCTGTGAGCTAGGCTGACGCCACGGCACTCACTCTAGCCTGGGCAATAAAGTGAGACTCTGTCTCAAAAAAAAAAAAAAAAAAAAGAAATAATAGAAGATTAAAACAAAACCCAATAAGAACAGCTACCTATATGGGGGGGGAATAGAGATGTAAGCTAGACCTTTCTGGATATACTTTATTTTATAATTTTGATTTTAGAAGCCTGCAGATATTTTGCATAATTTAAAAAAATTTTTTTAAAACACGTACTGAAATAACTAAACCTAACCGTGTATCAGGTTGATGACAAATATGTACGGAAGATTTACTTCAAATAACTTTCAAACATATTTTAACTGTATGTTCTTAAGGGGATAGTTCCTAAAGACTGAAACATGAGACAAATCTTTTGAGTTCTTATTTTTGTAAATAATTTGGTATTATTTTGAAACATTTTTAGATAAAGCAAAGATTATGTTAATGTCATTAGTAACCAAGATTTTCAGGATAAGAGAGAAAAGATACAAAATTTAAAAAGATTTAATTTAAATTCTATAATCTTAAATATGAATCAGAAATATTGACAGGTTTTTTTTTCTACAAATTATGTATTTTACAGCTTTGTCCATTGAAAAGACCTAGAAGCAGTGATAACTGATTAGCAATTAACAGCCTTGTCTTAAATCTTATTTCTCAGAAAGATCACTGATTGTGAGCCTAGAGCAGGAAATGTACATAGTGTGTGTCGGACGGTTTGTCATACCAGAAACTGAAGAAAGTAGATGTTTGACCTGCAGATTTGTTCCTTGCCTAACAGTAAAAAAATAAAAAATAAAAAAAATAAAGAAAGTAGATGTTTGGGGTTGTGTGAAAAAAAAGTGATTTGTTTTTAAATGGGCACACCGAAAGTAGAAAATTAAGCTGATTATATCACAGAAAAATATATAAATTTGGTTTTATATGGAACTGGTTCTCTAGAGTTTTTATGCATTCTTTAAAAGGCTGGTTCAGTTTTATTGTTATAGTTAGTTAGAAATAAATATTTGGAGCCAGGCATGTTGGCTCATGCCTATAATCCCAGCATTTTAGGAGGCCAAGGCAGGAAGGTAGCTTGAGGCCAAGAGTTCAAGAGCTGCCTAGACAACAT
Source organism: Mirza zaza (assembly GCA_008750895.1). NCBI lineage: Eukaryota > Metazoa > Chordata > Mammalia > Primates > Cheirogaleidae > Mirza > Mirza zaza. The sequence goes on from VSMD01128753.1 coordinate 27,492, forward strand.
AAGTGAGACCCTGTCTCTAGTTATTAAATAAACAAATTTTATATATGTATGTATGTATATATATGTATGTATGTATATATTTGGCTAAATGTAGTGTTCAGCAAACCAACATGACTATTTTATCTTCTCATTCAAGTTTCTAAAGACCATTAATCTTTTTTCCTCTACAAATAGAGCCTGGTATTTCTACATCAGATATTCTGTCTTGGATTAAACAAGAGGAAGAGCCTCAGGTTGGGGCCCCACAGGAGTCCAAGGAGAGTGACATATACAAGACCACTTATCCTGGTGAGTAAGATGTCGAAGAGGTTCACGTCAGATCCAGCTCATGCCAGGACTGACTAAAGAAGCAGTGGATGAATGGGGTTGTAGAGGCAAGGTTGTGGGAGAAGCATGAGAAAAGGAATAACGATATGCTCAAATAAGCTAGAAATGAAACCAAAAGATCACCAAGATAACTTTTGAGTGAGGAAATACACTCTTATATACAAATTAGAACTGTCAGAGGAAGAAAAATACGTACATACAAATGGACCAAAAGTATGAGGGTGGGGAAAGACAGAAGAACATTCGAAGATCATGTAGAAAAAGTAGAACAAAAATAGGGAGTGGGAGGGAGGAGGACAAACAAGGGAGACAGAAGTGCCATCAGAGAGGTACCCGTAGGGATGTTAGGAAAAGCTCTTCCTTGTGGAAGGGAAAAACAATGACAGAGAAGAAACAGAATTATCTTTCAAGATATTTAGTGCCATCTATATTTTGCCATTTGATTTATAGAAGAGAATCTCAAGGTCAGAAGGGACCCATTTTTTTTTTTAGTATCATCTATGCTCTGCGTTTTTTTCAACTGGGAAGTGCAAGTGAAAAATACGACAGTTTTTACTCTTGGAAAAACTTACACTGGGAACACACACATCAATACTAAGCATGCTTGTTAAGTGTCAAGGGTGAGTGGGATGGGTGCTTATATATATAAAAGAAATGAGAAGTTTCAAGAACAGGTATCCATTTTAGTTTAGGTAGTTAGATAAGGCCTAAAAGAGGATGTAAAGCCAGAACTGGGCCTTAGAAGATTGGTATGATATGGCTGAGTATAATTTGGGAAGAGGCAGAGAGGGGGAAGTATTCTGCAAAGGGAGGACAGAATGAGCAAAGAGGTAGAGCAGAAACGTGTGCTCTGTTTTCAGGGAATGTAAGGACAGCTGACTATAGTGAAGGATTTATCTGATAGACTAGAGAGGAATAGGAGTAGGTAAACATGTGATTTTAGGCTTTGTCACAACAGGCAACAGAAAGTTCTTGAGCAGAGGTAAAACATAATGACAGTAATGTTGGGAAGATTAATGCCAGGGCTTTTCCTTTTCTAAACAGGGAGCATCGAAGAGGTATAACTATAGATTTTCTGGTGATTTGCCACAGAGACTATGCATGCCTTGATTATTATCACAGCCCTCCACTGAGTTTCTTATCTGAGCCAATTAATGCTCAGGGCAATCTGTTAGAGCTAGGTAGGAATGCATGAGAGTAGCTGGTGAGACAGTTGTTGACAGGTATAACTCGAGTCCTTTCTTTCAGATGAAGAGCTTGTCATCAAAGCCGAAGGCCTTGCTCCAGCTTCCTTGTGCCCTGAGGTTCCAGTCCCCTTCTCTTCTCCACCACCAGCAGCAGCAAAGGATGTTTTTTCAGAGGTGGCTTTTAAAAGCCAGCAATCTGCATCCATGACACCTTTTGGGCATCCAGCCAGTGACCTGCCTGAAGCCTCTGAGGGACAAGTGACTTTTACTCAGTTGGGCAGCTACCCTCTCCCACCTCCAGATGGGGAACAGGTGTTCTTATGCCACCACTGTGGCAAGAGTCTCAGCCAAGACATGTTGCTGACCCACCAGTGTAGCCACTCTGGGGAGGACCCCTTACCCTGCACTCAGTGCCCTAAGCACCTTCCTCCGCAGGCCAACCTGAGCAGCACCCCCCAGGACCATGCCAGTGAGACACCCCCCACTTGCCCGCACTGTGCCAGGACTTTTACTCACCCATCAAGACTCACCTACCATCTTAGGGTCCATAACAGCACTGAGCGCCCTTTTCCCTGCCCTGATTGTCCCAAGCGCTTTGCCGACCAGGCCCGACTCACAAGCCACCGGCGAGCTCATGCTAGTGAGAGGCCTTTCCGCTGTGCCCAGTGTGGCAGGAGCTTCAGCTTGAAAATTAGCCTCCTGCTCCACCAGCGAGGTCATGCACAAGTGCGGCCTTTCTCCTGCCCTCAGTGTGGCATTGACTTCAATGGCCACTCAGCCTTGATCCGCCACCAGATGATCCACACAGGTGAGCGTCCTTACCCATGCACTGACTGCAGTAAGAGCTTTATGCGCAAGGAACACCTGCTGAACCACCGGCGGCTGCACACAGGCGAGCGGCCCTTTAGCTGTCCTCACTGCGGCAAGAGCTTCATCCGCAAGCATCACCTCATGAAACACCAGCGCATCCACACTGGGGAGCGGCCCTACCCCTGCTCCTACTGTGGCAGAAGCTTCCGCTACAAACAGACACTCAAAGACCACCTGCGTTCAGGCCACAATGGAGGCTGTAGGGGTGATAGTGACCCATCTGGACAGCCGCCTGACCCACCAGGTCCCCTCTTAACTGGGCTTGGAACATCTGGCCTAGGTGTTAACACTGAAGGTCTAGAGGCCAACCAGTGGTATGGGGACGGGAGTGGGGGGGGAGTTTTGTAAATATAAATCTCTGTGGCTTCATGGTTTTCTATGGGCAGAAAATCCAAGAGAAAGCCTATGAGCCGCTCCACCACCCACGGTAATTATCACCTGGCACATCAGTGAATGTGGGGTCCTATATGCTTGACTAGAGACATTGCTTGTGCTTTGGAACTTCACACCATTACAAGAATACCACATTTTGAAACCAAGAAAGACCTGGAAATGATCCCAGCATCTCCATCATTTCAAAGATACTGCAAAAGCAAAAGTTATGAGAATATTACAGTGGTTGGAAAGCAAGATTTGACCTCTGGTTATTCTATAATCACAGGATAACAGATTGATAATAGATTGTGTCTCCAGGTAGAGACAGGTGGATAGGAAGAGCCTCCAAAGCTTGAAGCCCATCGTGAGACATGAGAATGTTTAAAGCCTTTTGTTAATTCCTTGATAGTTAAGATGGTGGTTGGAGGAAGGTGCTTAAGCCACTGTTGATGTAACTGCCTTCTCTCTAAAAACTAGCCACAATCTGTTCACACGCCTGTTTGGTTGCCTTTCCCTGAAACATGATAACTCAAGACTACCTTCCTAGATTAATTCTTCTAATGCATTTTGTTTAATTGGGTGAATAAGAAATCTGACTTTAAAAGCTTATAAGGAGAATATTTCCTCACTGTACTGGCTTGATTTGAAGCATTCAGATTCTTACTGGCATTTAAACTACTAGAAACCTTTGCCGTGATTCTGGTTAAAAAATTGATTATGGTGTTCTCAGCGCCAGCTTTAAAAGCTGGGGATTCCTGAGAAACAGGTGGCATAACAGTGACAGGACAGCCTAAAATTTGTGCCTACACCATGTTTCTAGAGTCATTTACATCAAATTCTTCCTGATTTTTTCCAAGCCAGAAAGCTGGCTTTTCCATTCCTGGTGTCTGGTATTCTTGGCAGTCATCAGCAACAAAGATCACAGCACTTTCCAGAACCATTACAGAGTTTCAGAAAGTGCCAGCAGACTCTCAACTTTCATTTCCTCAGTAGTGAGAGGATAACATGGTTGCAATGCAGCTTTCTTGGGCCATCAGAGAGAGTGTATGTTCACCCATCTGGCTCTACCCCACTGGCAGTAGACAGACTGAGGAACTTCCTAGATCACTGAGAGCTAAGTGCCCTGCATAGACAAAGGCAGCCTGTTCCTGCTTGTTTTGCTTTTAGGGACCTTGACTACTGTGTGTTCTTTTCTTGAGGTCATTTAATCACCTGGGAGCATCTGAGTGCGGTGTTACTCCTCAGTGTCTCTGCAACTGGGTATAAGTCACTTTCCCTTTACAGATCTCAAATTTTCATCTGCAAAATGAGGCTGTTGAAAGGAAAAAGGGAAAATTATTCTTTAAAAAATCTTGTGATATATTCCTTCGCCTGCCCAAATCCTGTCTCTGTCTTTGGCTTCTGTCCAGGCAAAGCAAAAAAAGACAGCAAAATCAAAGCAGAGAAATTCTTGCTGAAACTCGACTGAAATGAATTTGATATGTTGTTTTACTTATGCTTGGGAGCTTGAGATAGAAGACGGGGAATACAGAAGCCCTACATCTTGGGCAGAAAAGTTGTTTGTTCCTATACACTCTTGTTTCCCCTGATTCTTCCTAAGATGCCTGGAACAAGGTCTGGAAATACTTAGGATACTTTCTTGATGAAATGATAAGGAAAGGATGCGACTCATTTTTTTCCTTATCATCTAGCCTAACCTTCACTCTACCTAGTTACGCTTAACCACACTAGGAAAAGGTGTTAGCCCAGCTAGCTTTGCTTCTTGGGAGGCTCTGTCTGAACATGCTGTTTTTAGAATAATCCCATTTATAAAACATTTGCTCTGACATTCACAATACCAGGGACCATGAGAGACAAGAAATGTGTGCGAGACCTAGGCTGCTGTCATATTTGATAGTCTAGTTAAGGAAAAAGCCCACTGGTTTAGAAGAAGACATGATGATGAACAGAACCCCAGCATATCTGGATTAAGAGCTTTCTAGCCAGAATCTGGACCAACACTGGGGAAATTTGGGGGTGCTGGGAATCCCAAAGCCAGGGTTCTGGCTTCATTGGTGACTAGGAACTTGGTATGAGATTCAGCTCTTGTTTGCATCTTGATTTCCTCCAGTGAAAATGGAGAAGAGTCAAAGTACGGTCTTTGGTGGTGGGCTCCCTTTTCTGGGTGGATTCAAGCATTTTCCAGGGTATGGTGGAGAAGGGATTCTTACCTTAGGTGAGATGTGGGACTAGGTAACACCCAAAATTCTTTTTTACTCAAAGATTTGGCAAGGACACAGCTTATTAATGAAAGAGACCTTTGGGTTGAAATGCTACAGATATATTTTAGAGCCCCTTGTGCAAGGAACTGTAACCAGCAGGGACCTAAATTTGGCAAATAGTGGACATAATTCAAATACCAATGAAGCAAGAGCCATAAAGCTGAATGAGAGGGAATGTGTAAGGTCATCCCAGAAAGATGGGAGTAGGTGCGAACCTGTTCCTCAGCCCTGGCACAAAGTGTAACTGTTGCACATTCTGTTCTTTCCTCCATCAGCCACCTATCAGGTAGAACTCCAGGCTAGCTATAAAGAATGTTTGCTTAAGATTCAAAAGTGTATAAATAAAAGGGATCAATGGAAAAGATAATGTAAAGTCTAACAGGAAGGTTTTAGTATGTGGAAGAGAAACTCTTGGCCCATCAATTGCTACTGAGAGAAACCATGCATTTAACTGTAGTTAACAAAGTACGTAAGGACTGGTTGTCCTGAGCAGACAAGATAGAAAAGAGGAAACCGCAGAAATGTGTTGTTCTTCTTCTGTCCACCCTCTGGTCTAGGAAGTCTGCACTATCACACATAGGCACCATCTCCTTGGAGTAGATCCAGGTGTTGACTATAACCAGACTTACTCTTTGCTTATTCAGTTTTTCATCATCACCATTGGATGATCCTCTGGTTCAGCCACCTATGTGAAAAGGAAATTGGTTGATTGTCTAGGAAGTGAAAGAAGATAACCTTGATCCTTTTCTGTTGAACATTTGATATCGAAAACACCTTAGCTAGACTCTAGAGGAGAGTGCTCTCTGTAACTTCCCTCATCATTAATAATAAAATCTGCAATGGAGTGTTTAGCGCAGAACCTGACACAGGAGGTTCAGTATGGTAGCTATCAGGAAAGATTTTACAGGACCCACCAGAGGGTGCCAGAAAGCCAGGCTCAATTTGAAGTGGAAAGTGTCAAGAACTAAGGCTGCTGTACAGAAGCACGTGGTCGCTGGATGTTTCTGCTTATTGCCTGCTGCCATCTTTTGCTTCCACTTAGCTTGTTCTTCCATCTCTTCTGTACCTCTTGGCTTCTGTAAGTTTCTGTGTGCCATGATAGCATATGGCTCTGATTCCTTGGTTTTTCCTAGTTCTGATGCTATAGTGGGGAATCTGGTACAGCTGCTCTTTCAGCTTCCTCTTCTGGCCACAGAAGTTTCCAGCCAACCCTTGGAATGGCTGCCCATGGGATATGTACATGTTCATCCTGGTTCAGCTGGCTAGAGTTAGGTGTGAAGGTCCTGTGGGCCTGTAGATTTACTTGGGAATGGGCAAACAGTGACATAGTAGGGCATTTCTAGTACTACCAGGATAGAGAGAATCTCTGTTTAACTTGTATCAGGGTTCCTTAAAAGACTTCTACTTCCTAAGTGCCATTATAGGCCAAAGCATATTGTCCCTTGTGTAAAGGTGTTTATGTATCATGCAGAAGGAGTCATTTGTCACTTTCTAGAGTCTTATTCCTCCCTTTCTGGACCTGCTCCAGTTTCTTTTTAAATAAGTAACTCTAGCCACAATCATACACACAATGACTTTTGTCAACTTGGTCAGTTAAATTGCCTCCTCAAAACAAATTATTTCACCCCTCAGCCCAACCACCCCATCAAAGAAGGTAGACAGACACAGCCCAATCAGAAAAGCCTCAAAAATAGCATGCTGCAATGCTCCTGAAGATTGCCAGGTCACATTTCAGATAAAATATTTGATAAAACCTCATGGAGCTATGTGGCTTTTTGTGTGTTTGTCAGCAAAGCCAGTATTTACTGTAAAATCCTGAGACTGGTCTAAAGTTAAGCCACCCAGGAACAGAGTCCATATTTTATTTTGTATACTGCATGGTGCCTTTTGCTGTAGGCACAGGGATGCACCATGATTAACTGTATAGTGGGAAGACCACTGGAGTAGGAGTTAACTGGATTATGGTCCTTGCTTAACATTCTCTACAGGATACGGGGCAAACTAATCTATGAAGATCTTTTTCCTAGTTCTAATATCAAGAATGAACAAAATGGTAATATATTTTTATGTATAGGGACTTTATAAAGTCCCTTCCAACTCCAACATTATAGAATTTAAGATTGTACTGGGTCCTGGTCTTTGGTTTCTTCCTACTTAGGTTTTGCCCTATTGAGTGATTGCTTCAGCACAGCAGAATAAACACCTTGGAGAGGGATGTGTTATTACAGAATAAAGAGTCTCATTCTAACCATACTATAATTACTTCAAAGCCACACAAACTGACAAAGTTCTAGCAAAAGTATAAAATTTTGTTTTAAATACTTATGAAGTCTACATTTAACTACATATTTTAAAGCATAGGAAAATACCAAAATAATTCTTTTGCTAGGGTGCTGGGGTCATTCAATGATTACTTTTCCCTATAAATTTTGTGTAATGTAAAGACAGCACTTTGTGTAAAGCATTTTTAAAACTTCGTAAGAATGAAGATTATTTTAATGAAAAAAGTCCTAGAAAGAAATTCAGGAGGTCAGATTTTTAACCTTTCAGTTACTGCATTCATACTGTGAGAATAATACCTACTGTACAAGGTGTCAAGAGGGTCAAATGAGGGAAGAGTAAAAAGTTCTTTGAAACCTATACTGCAGGCACAAGAATAAAGTGTTGGTATAGTAGATACAGGAGAATTACTTGTTGATTAAACAATTTCCTGGATAATGTTGATGCTTCTCTTCATTCAAGGTCGGGCATAGTTGTTTATTCATTTCCAATTTACTTGCCTGTGCCGGGGAGAAGCTAATCCAAGATTGCAATTTGGGGAGCAGTGGGAGAAGCAAAATTATGTGTGGGCAGAGATTGAAAACAAAGTTTAACGCAGAAAATATCAGGTTGACCTATATAATGTGTTGACTTATACCAGCAACTTTTGTAAAATAATCAGTTTTATCTATAGGAAGAATTAGATCAGCAAGGTGGTAGGAACATTACTGGAGAGACTTGATTAAACAAGCAGAATTCAAAATTAAGGATGTACATAAATCTATATTAAGTCAGTCCTTGGCCTTGAGTTTACAATTTTTAAAAATTGTATTATTACAAGAAAATATCTACAACCTCAATGAGCAGGATAAAAAGAATAAATATGTTATTAGCCAGTAGGTAGTAATTTAGGATTTTCATTTCCCCAGATGATCTTGTGAGGTTGAGACAAGGAGATGAGGAACAGCAGGAAGATTCTTCTGCACTGGCTTGTTTGTGGTTGAACATTAGAATAACGTGGGGAACTTAACAAAATGTTTATGCCAGGGCCCACCCTGGCATGATTTGATTGGAGTGGTGGGTCCGAGATGTTTACTTTGTTTTTTAAAGTTCCCTCAAGTGACTGTCATGTGCCTGAAAGGTTTAGAATATCATATGAATTATTGGACTGGAAATGGTCAGCCTGCTTTAGTGGAGCAGAGAATTGTGGACTGGAGATTAATGAAGGGTCTTTGAATCTATGGTGGGAAGTCATGATTTGATTCTAGAGGCAGGACTCAGAAGGAAGTAAGACTAGGGGAATGAATGGTTGTTGGTGAAGTTCTAACTGGTCTCAATAGTTAAGGTAGGAGCTCCAGAGGCAGTGGGAAAAGCAGCACCTGCCTCAGCTGTGCCTACTGTGTCCAGTTACCCATTTACCAAGACTGAGGATAGGCACCATAGAGTCATTAAGAACTAAAGAGAAGCCAGTGAGCCAAACTGTACAGTGTCAAAACTTGTAAAGAAGGTGATGAGGTGCTTATTTGAAGTAGACTAAGAATAAACTTAATAGGGAAAAAGTAGTATTTTCTCCAAACCTTACATAAGGCAAAATTTTCAGAAGGAGGAGAGAGGGAGAATGTGTGTGTGTTTGGGTACTAAAAGTTTGAATTAATGCTGGCAAAAGGTGAGTCTGTAAAAGGCAGGGATGTTGAAAATTCATTAGCAAGAGCAAATTGCCTTTAAAAGTTTTTAATATAAAAGATTGGACTGTGACTCCCACATTAATACTTTCTGCCCCTTCTAATTGGTCTTGGAGCTTTATCACCTTGTTTCCAGCACCCCTCCTGTCCATTACGCCCTGCCTCTGATTTTTAGTCAAGCAGAGTATGTCAATGACATTGTGACCTAAGGAGTTTCTCTTCCTTGGAGGTTGGCATAACCAGGCACAGTGTCCTAAAGTGAAGGTAGCTGTAACCCAGGTCCTGCCAGTGAAGGAGGAATGCCTGGGGATCTGAGGCTGCCCTCATCACCCTATCTCTGTGACCACATTGGTAGTCCTTAGCCTGCTCACTAAATTAGGTATGGGGCAGTACCAAGATAGAAGTGCAAAGCTGATAACCCTCTTTGCTTAGCTAAGAGTAAGTCTAGAGATTTTCTTCCTCAAATACAGCTTTGCTATAGTTGTTGAGTGGACATGGAGCACCAGAAATCTTTAGGAAATGTTAGACATAAATGTTCTGGCATTTATGAATCCCCTCCCCTTTGGCCTCTCCTGTATCCTTTAGTTCAGCATCTATCACTTCAAATGCCATGTCCAGAGCAGTGGCCATAGAATTCCTTGGAGAGGAGATGAAAAGTAGTCAATTCCCACCTGAGAGATTGAGGGGCCAGGTCTGGGTCCTTCCCTTACGAGGAATGTATATTAACCATGATATCAGGTGGTTGGTGATAGGAAATGGTGATACCATTTCCTAACAGGCCACGGACTGGTATTCGGCTGCAGCCCAGGGGTTGGGGACTGCAGATCTATACAGCAGAAGGTGTGTTCTGAAATATGACTTGCTGGTGTAAATGAATTTGCCGAGAGCTTTTCAGACTGGACTTGCCTAGTTTCCCTAATAGTTGTGGATATGATATTTACAATCAGGACAGCTCGTGGCCAGAAAATGGAAGAAAATCACTGACTTCTGGGAGCATGAACTCTATCCTGTAAGCTCCTTGGGGATAGTACTAAGTCCGTGAAATACTTCTATATCCTGGAAGTGTGCCTAACAGAGGAATTACTTGATAATTGTCCTTTTGAATATGGTGCTCTAAGCACATGTCTCACTTGGGTCAATAATGTCCTTTATTGAGTGTAGTGGAACTCAAAGGTATCAGCAGGTCCACCTCTACACAGTGATAAGCCTTAGAGATCTTTGTCTTGACAGGGACTGGTCATTTAGGAAGACAAAGTAGGCACCACTTTGAGGATAATTACAAGGACTTACCTTTGGCAGGTAACTATATTTGCTGAGTGCCTACCATATGCCAGGCACTATTCTCATATCATTTTATTTCACAACATTAAAATAGAGTACAGTAGGCATTATTTCCTTCATTTATGTAAGAGGTGAATGAATGAGACACAGAGAAGTTAAATAAATTGCTCAAAGTCACAGCTTGAGAGTGGTGATTTTGGAATGTAAATTCAGGTGTATACAACTGCAAAGACCACCCTCTGCCTAAACAGTACTTGCCGCGTAGCAGGTGCTCAATAAATATTTGTAGAATGGATGAATGAATTCCCCTCTCCCCCCATCTTCTCTGTCAGACTACACTGTCTTCTCCCTGGTTCCTCCTCTGACCTGGCCTGGCCTTTCAAATGACATTGACCTGCCCCTAAAGGTTTTTGAGGAGGTAGCTGTTAAAATGCAGTGCACCTTACCTGGGAGGAAGAGCTTGGCCCACTTGACACCTTAGCATCACTTCTCTATCATCCAGGCCAGTGCAAAGGCCAGGGATTGGTCCTGGTAAATTTGGATTGGGAAGTAGGGGAGAGGTGGAAGTCTGCAAAGGAGTGAGGGAAGGGGAAAGGCCAGAATAAAGTGTCTGAAGACAGAATTACTTTTGCAAAAATTTCGAAAGGATCCGGCACCATTTTCTCCTGGGGTGCCCAACAGAAATCAAGCCCACTGTTCAGGACCCTGCGAGGTTGCGGACTTTAAGGTAGGCCATCCCAGACCAAGGGGCCCTGGGAGCCGGCCAAGCCGCCGCACCTCCGCTTTGGGGCGGCGGCGGCCCCCGCCCGGGAGTGGCCCGGCCGGTCCCCGTAGGCGGGCAGGAGCTCCGAGGCCATTGGCTGGCGCGCTGGCGGCGGAGGGGCGGGGAGCGCCGCCGAAGGGGACTGTTTGCTCCTACGGGCTGTAGATGGAGCTGTCCGGCCCCGGCGAGGGGGAAGGCGCCTGGAAAACGTTCTTCTTCTCCCTGGCCGGCCCGAGCGGGGAACAGCACTCCCAGGATGCAGTTTGTGTCAACACGGCCGCAGCCTCAGCAGCTGGGCATCCAGGGCCTGGGGCTGGACAGCGGGAGCTGGAGCTGGGCCCAGGCTCTGCCCCCGGAGGAGGTCTGCCACCAGGAGCCGGCGCTGCGCGGGGAAATGGCCGAGGGAATGCCGCCCATGCAGGTGGGAGCAGCCCCGCCGGCGCCATGGCCGCTGCCGTGGGGGCGGGGCGCGGGCCGGGCGCGGGGACCGGCGGCGCGTCCTCCGAGGCCTCGCGGCTCCCGCGTGCGGCGCGGGGACCAGGCCCAGGCGGGCGGCGGCGCGGCGGGCAGGGCGGAGCGGGCCCGACGCAGGCCCGGGGCGCAGGCCCGGCCGCCGAGCGCGAGCGCCGGGCCGAGTGCCCGCCGGGTGCCGAGGCCTCGCGCCGGGCCTGGCCCCGCTTCCCGGGCCGGCGGGGCCGAGACTGGGAGCCGGGCCCCAGCCGGCCTCCCCTTCGCGCGACCGGCGGAGGGGCTCGCCGGCGCGGCTCGCTCCGGCGGCGGGAATGAATGCCCCGCCGAGGGCTACGCTGCAGCCAGTTTGACCGAAAGCTCTTCAGAATGTTTTGTTGCTATCATTCAGCAAGTGTGGGGAGCAACTCACTTTTCCTCTACCGGGTGTGAGCCGGGGAAGGGGTGACTTTGTCGTCTTCCCGGCCGTTGGCGAGCGGCTGCACCCTGGAGTCGCCTGGGCAGCTCCCTCCGCCCCGGCCCCGTCCCCAAGAGGCTAGCACAGGGTCTCTGGGGCCCGAGGAGGCACCAGTCGCTGCTCCCTCAGTGATCTCCGTGGGCAAGGTCTGAGAACCAGTGCTCCAGAATTGGGCGCAGACAAGGGGGTCCCGGGAGTGCCCAGGTGGCCTTCCCAGAGGAGGGCTCGCAGGGCCTGGGCAGCGCCTCGGAGGCCCCCTCTGCTCAGCGTCCGGCTCTCACAGGTCAGCCAGGAGCTGCCCTGTTGTGTTTGATCATTTTTCAGCTTTAGGTCCTGAGAAAACTAAGCTGGGCCCCTGACTTCCTAAACTTCCACTCTCAGCCTTGTTCCCTCTGTGGGCTGGGCTGCAGCGAAGTGTCCAGGAGCCCACATGGAGCCTTGCGAGGAGATGCTGCCACCTCTGACTTAGCAGGGTCTGGCAGTCCTGGGGCCCTGCTCTCCATGCTTCCCTGTCATGCACCCATTCTCAGAAGGCCGCGGGGTCCCCCTCTGTGGCTGTCGAGGCTGCTGACTTAGGGTGTCCGGAGTGCTTGCCATTGGCCTGCCCGCGCCACCTCAAAGCAGCAGGTCTCTGCTTTTCCCAACCTGAAGGCGTCTTCTCAGCAACAGAGAGAACAGAAAACGACTCCTCTGGTCCCACACAGGAAGGAGAGTTGGTTATCAGCCTGTGCTGTTGTCCAGTGAGCCCTGGGTGCTGGCACAGTGTGACACCACCTCCCCAGATGACCAGTGAACTGTGACCACCTTGACTGTTCTCTATTGGCCTCAGGGCTCAGCTCCCAAGCTGCACCTCCCAGCCGTAACTTCTGGGGGCAGGCCCCGTGCTAGAAGGTATGGGCAGAGGCCCCAGGCCCTGAGGGACCCTTTCCCCAAGAAGCAGGAGGGGAGCCCAGAGGAATTTTTCCCTTTGTCTTAGTCTTCTTGGGGGTGACGGATATCCCCTCTAATGAGCGATGTTTTTTGGTACACCTATTTTAATTTTGCAAAATATTTATGAAACAGCAGTTGTATTAATATGAGGGGAAGCTGCTTGTCTGCCCTCTAACTGGGGCTCTCTCCCTTGACCGTGGCCCTGGTGGGAATGGCAGCAGTGACACCTACCTGAAGGGTGTTTTTGTTACCTGCAGCACCTTGAGCTGCTCCAGCTGGCAGTGCAGGGAGGCGCTGTAGGATGACCCGTCGCGTCTCTGTGCTTTGGTTTCATCTTCTTTAAAGCAGAGATCATCATTCTTGCCCTAACCTGCTGAGAGATTGCTGGGAAGATTAGCGTCAGATAACTTACATGCAAGTTCTTACTTTGAAACAAAAAACACTAGGCAAATGTGAGTTTGTCTTTAAGTCTGGCCCTTGAAGAAAGCAGCTGTTCTAGTCAAAGAAAGTGGTCTGCAACATTTTAGGCGGGTGTCATGACCTTCACTTGGGAAGGGTCAAGGTGGGTGAACTAGTGACAAGCCCGCCTCCCATAGGCAGGAGGTGGGCGAGAGGTTAGTTGGGTGGCTGGTGCTCTAGCTGTTGCTGAGGACACTGATGAGCACCAGGGCCTGAGGGGTGGGCGCTTGGCAGAAGAAAGACCATCTGTAGCATGTGGTTGGTTGTCCCCTGATCTTAAGCCACCTTCCCCCCCTCAAGGTCTCCTCCTGAGCTGTCACTTTCTCCCTTCATACACAGGCTCAAGAATGGGACATGGATGCCCGGCGACCAATGCCTTTTCAGTTCCCGCCCTTCCCGGATAGGGCACCTGTCTTCCCTGACCGCATGATGCGGGAGCCCCAGTTGCCCACAGCGGAGATCTCACTCTGGACGGTGGTGGCCGCCATTCAGGCTGTGGAGAGGAAGGTGGACGCCCAGGCCAGCCAACTGCTGAACCTGGAGGGGCGCACGGGGACGGCCGAGAAGAAGCTGGCCGACTGCGAGAAGACGGCCGTGGAGTTCGGGAACCACATGGAGAGCAAGTGGGCCGTGCTGGGGACCCTGCTGCAGGAGTACGGGCTGCTGCAGAGGCGCCTGGAGAACTTGGAGAACCTGCTGCGCAACAGGAACTTCTGGGTCCTTCGGCTGCCCCCGGGCAGTAAGGGGGAGGCCCCCAAGGTATGTGGGGGTCCCTGGGGGGTAGGGATGGAGGTGAGGAAGGAAACCCTTGATTTTATTTTGTCAGTCCTTCTCACAAACTTCTCTGGCTCCCTGTTGACTAATTTCAGGGTCGTCTTAAAGCCTGTCTCTGCTTCATCTAGTCTTGAGTGTTCTGGCCCAGCAAGGCTGGCCTCTACTCATTCCCCACGGAGTCTGCATGTTTGTGTCTTGGATCCTCTGCCATCGCTAGACCCAGACCCTCCCTGAGTCATCTGGTTGTCTGTGGATTCCTGCAGTTCTTCACTGCTTGCTTCGTCCACTTGGCACCTACCAGTGACCGTTTGTCGTTGGTTGTCTTTGTATATCCTCATCTGGCCACGCTGGAGATGGACCCCAAACCATGCAGGCCAGAATCGCCTTCAAGTCACGATCACTAACCTCATGTGGGCACTTCTCGAAGTTCAGAATTCATACTCCGTTTCCTGTTCCATTGGCTCTCCCTCTCTCCTCCAATCATTCACTGCTTTCTGTTTTGCTGAGAGAATGGAGTCACTGAGAAGGGGATTCTGCAGGCTGCCTTTGTTCATCCACCTGCTGCCATGGTGCCCACAGACTCTGCCTTCCCTTGTCGCTGTGGCGTGGTGTCTATGCCCTTCCCCCCTTTGCTGGGGGTCTCCCTAGCATCTCCCCCCTTTCTCCTCCACATCGTGAGCTTCCGCTGCTAAGCCGGGTCCTTCCCCCCAGCATGTGAACTCTCCCTCCTTCTGCCCGTCTCCACAGCAAAAAACCTCCACCTAGTGCCTCACTTCTCTGCTCCTTTCTAGAGCAGAATCCCTTAAAAGAGTTGTCTATACTTATCGCCAATTCTTTCCTCCCTATCTTCTCCCCTCCTCTCTCTGTTACCCCCTCTTTTTACTATAGAATATTCAAACATATACAAAAAGTAGATAGAATAGTGTTGTGACCCCCCATGAACCCTCATCCAGCTTCAGCAGAAATCAACTCTTGGCCAGTCTTGTGCCGTCTAAGACCCCACCCACTTCCCCCCTCCCATTTTATTTTGAAGCAGATTCCAGACGCTAATTGTTTCACTTGTAAATATTTCAGTCTTATCTCTAAATGGTAAGGACTCTTGTAAAAAAAAAAATGATAACCTCACATGTTACCACCACCACAGTAACCTACTCAAATATCTAGTCGGTGTTCAGATTTTCAGTTGTTTTCCGTTTTTTTGTTTGTTTGAATCAGGATTTAAGTAAGGTCCACACATTGGGATTGAGATGTCTCTTAAGTCTTTTTTAATCTATAGGCTCCTCCTCCATCTCTAACTTTCCCTCACAGTTTGTCTGGGGAAGGAATTGGGCCATCTGTCTTGTCGCGTGTCTGACTGTCTGAGTCCCACTGCTTGCATAGCGTGGTCTCATTTGACCATGTTCATTTGGTCTCATGTTCATGTCTCATTTGACTGTGTTCCTCTCTTCTCAGCGTTCCAGGAGATTGGTGACTGGCTGGTGCTCTCTGGAACCCACGAGGACCAGGCCTGTGCCCCCTCGTGCTGTCCCCGGTCTCACAACCAGGGGCTGGCTCTCAGTCTCTGTCCCAGCCCTGTGTGCTGGTGACCACTCCCTCCTCGAAACCCCTCTCGTGTGGCTCCCCAGACACTGCTCTCCCTCGATGCCTCTCCTGCCTCAGTGGCTGCTCGGTGTCCGTCTTCTTTGCTGGCTCTGCGTCCTCCGCTGAGTGTGGAGGGGCCCAGGCCTGCGTGTCGGCCCCCCTCTCCGGTCACACTCACTCCCTGGGGCCCCACTGCTGAGTGCAGTCTTCACGCCGTCAGCTCCCGAACAGATTCTTTCCCTCCCACTCTCCCTCTCTCTGTGTCTTGCCCAGATGCCTATTAATTCAGCATCTCCATTTGGGTGTCAGTAAATATCTTAGCTTTGACGTGAGCAAAGCGTACTCCAGATTTTCTGCCTGGAACCTGCTCTACCCGCAGCCGTCCCCATCTCCACTGCCGACAGTGGCGTCCTTTCAGGCGCTCAGGCCAAAGCCTGGCAGTCACACTTGTCTTCTTTCTTTCTTACACCCTACTTCCAATATACTAGTATTTTTATTCAGAACGTGTCCACCATCTGACCGCTCCTTGCCACCTCCGCTGCTGCCGCCCTCGTCTGGCCTGAGCTGTGGTCATCGCTCACCTGATGGTTGCCACGGCCCCTGACGGGTCTCCTTGTCTCCATCCCTGTCCCCCAGCTCGTGCAGTCTGATCTCAACAGAGCAGCCAGATGAGCCTTCCAGTACATGAATCAGTCCCGTTATACCTCCCCCGAAACCTCCCGCATGGCTTCCCATCGGATTCGGAATGGAAGGCCGAGTTTGTCCGTGGCTCATGCTCTCTTCCCTGCCCCTCTGACCTCATCTCCCGTCCTCTCCGTGGTGCCCACCCCCTTCTGCACACTGGCCGCCTGCTGTTCTGCCATCGTACCGCACAGGCCCGCGCCTCAGGGACTCTCCACTGAGAGGTCCTTCCCTGGATGTCTGCAGGGCTCTGCACCCCATTCCCATCGGGGGTTGGCTCCGTTGTCACTTCATCAGAGTGCCCTCCCACGGCCACCCTCTACATACAAAGGGACCAAGTTCCCCAGTACATCTCCTCCCAGGCCCTGCTCTTATTTCCTCCAAAGCACTAATCCCATTGGCATCTTAAATACTTAAGATAGTATTCTTAAAGACAGTATTCTTTTTTTTTTTTTTTTTTTTTTTTGTCTTCTTGGTTGGTTTTCCCCAACCAGGATGTAAATTCTGCTTAGTTCACTGGTGTCCCTGGGCCTATAACAGCACCTGGCTTAGGGCTGGATGCAAGAAGTGACTCTCCCCAGCTGGAGAGCTAACAGCTCCATGGAAGGTCTTGTGTGTCTCTGAGTCTGCTGAGGCAGCCAACCCAGTTGACTTTGCCAGAGTAGTTATTTGACATTTATATTTGAGGCTTCACAGAATTGAATGTAATAGTGGCTTTGGTTCCTCCACAAAACATTCCCAAGCACTGGGACCCACAGAAACTGGTTTTTAGTATGGTTTTGCATGTATTGCTTGTCTAGCACAGTCAGTATCAGCTCACCTACCGCTTTCCTCTCTGGACTGTGCGATTTAACTCTGTGGGGGTGTTCTTACATGGTGCTGTGTATTCCGTACATTGGATTAGGCATTCGAGGAGTCTTGAGTTGACATGTACCCTTACAGAATAATGAAATGGTTTTGGGGTCCAGATTCAGAGGACTTAGGTTTGAATCTTGACTTTGCCACATACTGGTTTTCCTACCCTGGGTCAAATATGTTTCTTGTTGTCTCTGAGCCTCCTCAATTCCTCTTTTAGAAGAAGTGAAGTATAAATAAGTAAATTCCCAGCTGGTTCCTCTGAGTTTTGGTATTATTATCTGTAAAACAAAGATGATAGTATGCTTACTTAATGCAGTTGTGAAGATGAATTGAATTGGTTTATGGGGAAACACTGTGCAGGTTAATGTGTTAGTTACCTGTTGCTGTGTCACAAATTACCCCAAAACGTAGGAGCCTTTAAAAAAGTAATTTATCATCTTGCTGTTTCTGTGGGTCAGGAATTCAGGACCAGCTTGGCTGAGTGGTTCTGGCTCAGAGTCCCATGAAGTTACAGTCGAGCTATTGGCAGCTGCCATCCATGGGCTCAACTGGGGCCGAGGGTCTGTTTTGAAGATGGCTCACTCACTGCGCTGTGTGTGGGAGGTCCTCACCATGTGGACCTCCCCATAGGGCTATTTGAGCTTCCGCATAGCATGGCCGCTGGCTCCTTGCAGAGGGAGTGAGCCTAGAGAGACCGGGATGGAAGCTGCAATGTCTTTTATGACGTCGTCTCAGTTGTTCTGCACTGTCATTTACTGATTTATTAGAAGCATGTCACGAAATCCTGCCCATCCTTGAGGCAGAAAGAATTAGGATACACCTATTAAAAGGACTGTCAAATAATTTGTGGACATATTTTAAAACCACCCCAACCATAAAGCACCTTGAAAATGTTGCCTGATGTTGCCAGCAACAGTTATAACTCATTGTATCCTCTTGGGCATGCTCGGTGAATTCTCTTCATCTGCCCGATTGAAGGAAAGACACCGTCTCCAGATCCTTTGTGCCTGTTGGATTCTGTTGTATTTGTAGTTGACTCACGGCTAATTCGTGGGCAGGCTTTTCCGTCCAGCCCGACTATAGGCTCCCTGCAGTCCCAGACCGTGCCTCAGGCTTCTGGCACGTCCTGTAACAGTTTGAAACAGTGATGTCTGTTTCCAAATGTGAGAATACGATTCCAGAGTTTCGGTCCTCCACAGAGATGGTGAAGTGGGGTAGCAGAGTTGGTGTGGTGGAAAGGCAACAAACCTGGTTTTGGATACATTCAGTTTGAGGTACTCAAAGGTGACTGATCGGAGCTACTCAGAGGGCCATTGAACACAAAGGGAGCAAGGAAAGTTGCAGAGTGTCCTCTGCGAGGTGGTGACAGCTGAGGGCAGAGGGTGAAACTGCCAAGGGGAAAGTGACAGAACTAAGGGCGGGGCCTTGGTCATGGAGGAGGAAGAGGAAAAGTAAAGAAGACATGAGCCAAACGGACGGATGGGAGGCAACACAGTTATGGGAGCCAAGCAGGAGAACATTCTAGAAAGGTGATCTGATCTTCCAAAGAGGTCAGAGATGGTGAGGATTTCAATAGAAGGGGTCACTGATGGTCTTCTAGGGTGTGGTTTCAGACGGCGAAGGGTACAGAGGCAGGTCTTAAGGGTTAAAGCGGGCGCCGATCATGAAGAAGGAAAGACAGAATACATCTCAGGGTGTTTCAAGTGCAGAGCGGGGCAGAGTAACTTGAGGTGGCAGAGCTGAGAGAGGCTTTTCTGAGGTTGAGATGATCCTGGAGGGAACGGCTGAAGGTGTGAAAAAGAAGAGATTGTTTGGGTTAAGTTTCACAGGCGGGAGGTGGAGGAGACGGCAGGACATGGTGGGGGTGGGGGTGACGGGGCAGGAAGGGGGAGGATGAGGAAGGAGCAACAGCCCCTGAGGTCAAAGGTGGATGGGAGAAGATGGGGGAAGGCCAGGTGGAGGTGTGGGAGAGCGAGAAATTTAGAACAAGCCTCCCAGGGAACATAGTGAGGTGCCAACAGGGGATCAAGAAAGGGCTGCGAGACACTAGAATTTATGGAGGATGTTGTCTGCAGGATTTTGTCAGTTTTGTCCAGCAACAGGGAATTTAAATGAAGAAAGGGATTTATATGAATTGTCCTAGGTTAGGGGTTTACCTGAGTCTGGCGGAAAGTCCAAGGAGTTCACAGTTCTGGCTGTGATTCTGGAGATGATGGTGAGCTATTGTGAGCAGGGACGGGCCAGGCACACGGGTGCACCTCACAGATGCACGGGGCACCCCCAGAGCCCATGCACCTGGCTCAGGGGCTGACGTTTCTGATTCGTGTAAAGGTGCTGCCTGCTCACCATGCTGTGCACCCATTCTGCTATCTTTTTCTAAGTTGCACCAAGGTGCCACACAGCCAGCTTCGGCCCTGTAAACGCAGGTGTGAATGCTGATGGACTGGGATCGGGGGCCGGGGAGAATGGAGGGGCTGGATTTTTTAGAGCGAGAGTGAAAGGCCGGCTCAGTAGGGTCCTGAGAGTGGTAAGAGGGAAGCCTGCGTGGCCACAGAAGGGAGTTCAGTTACTAAAGTCGTGGCAGTGAAATCATTTCGAACAATTGAGTCCAGGGTGAGGTGGTGCTGGCGAGTGGCTGAAGTAAGGACAGAGGAGGATCCTTGTCAACTTGAAAGAATAGCTTTATGTCACAGATCAGGGTACCTTGACGATACGTGAGTGACCTCAGGCAACGAGTCAGGCTCCCACCGAACTTCCTAGCACTGGCACTCAGTGGGCGCTCAATACCCTGGACAAGTGTCCGTTGATTCCCTACTGTGTGCTCCTCTATCGTAAGATACAGCGGCCAGGCCGGGCACGGTGGCTCACGCCTGTAATCCTAGCACCCTGGGAGGCCGAGGTGGGCAGATTGCCCGAGGTCAGGAGTTCGAAACCAGCCTGAGCAAGAGCAAGACCCCATCTCTACTATAAATAGAAAGAAATTAATTGGCCAACTGATATGTATAGAAAAAATTAGCCGGGCATGGTGGCACATGCCTGTAGTCCCAGCTACTTGGGAGGCTGAGGCAGGAGGATTGCTGGAGCCCAGGAGTTTGAGGTTGCTGTGAGCTAGGCTGACGCCACGGCACTCACTCTAGCCTGGGCAACAAAGCGAGACTCTGTCTCAAAAAAAAAAAAAAAGATACAGTGGCTGACAGAGCAGACCAAGATCCTGGCGCTTTAGCACATGCCTTTAGATTTTTGTTTCACTGACAAAAATGTAACTGTGTACACAGAGGCGACCTGACCTGAAATACAGGTTTGATAACAGTTTTGCTGTTCTTGGCTCACCAATACCCACTCTGAGAACCTGCCACCCTCTGTCACCCTGAATGCCCAAAGAATCACATCAACTGTACTTTACCTTCAGGTATCCAGTTGACCTAAAAGTGAAATAACAAAGGATATGATTAAATGCTTTTTATAAAAAAGGCGGGGCAGCATTGACGGTTACTGTCACTGGGAGCATGAGAAGGCCAGGGACAGAGGACTGGCCGCATTGAAATGGGCTGCCCCAGCTGGGGGGCTGGGACTTGGAGGTGAGGGCCGGCGGGAACCATGGGGCAGGGCCGGGCTCAGGGCCGAGGTGGGGCCCACAGGTGCAGGTGACGGAGGAAGAGGAACAAGCAGGAAGCGCTGGACTGAAACTCTCTTATTGGCTCAGGTTCCGGTGACTTTTGTCGACATTGCTGTTTACTTCTCTGAGGATGAGTGGAAAAACTTGGACGAATGGCAGAAGGAGCTTTACAACAACCTTGTGAAGGAGAACTACAAAACCCTGATGTCACTAGGTAAGGACACCTCTCCTCTTTGCTGCACAGTCTCTGGAGAGGGTTGTGAAATGCTTACTAAGCTACATTAACACCACCCGGGCAAGTTGTTTCATGTTTATACCTAATGGGAACTCAAGAAACTATTTACTCATAATGCTGGTATGATAGAACAATTTCTAATAGGATAAAAATGAAAAACCCAGTGACAGGGCCTGTGGCTATAGAATTCAGCGTTACACCACTGCTGTTTGGGATACAGTAAAATAGCACCATCTGCACCCACTGCTGGCTGCCTCCCCGCAGCCTGGGGTCGGCCACAGTTGGCCTGATGTTGCTTTCAGAGACCAGCTCTTTCTACACTAGACATGTGGGTCTCTATGGACTTGTTTTCAAGGTTCCTCACAGGAGATTACCTGCTTTACTTGCATACATGCTACCACATGGAGGGACACGGGTAGAGGGTCCCCGGTAGCAGAGTGCTCTCGCGTCACCTTGCCCTGGGCCCTGGCCAGCTTTACCCAGTCCTCCTCCAACTCACTTCCAGATGCGGACGGCCCAGTGCCCAAGCCAGATGCCCCGGCCCAGGCTGAGCCCAGAGAAGAGCCTTGTGTGTGGGAACAACGTCACCCCGAGGAGAGAGAAATCACCATGGATCCGGACACAGGTGATTGCAGCTGAAGAGAGTGCCAGCTGCAGGGAAGGGCTGGAGATGGGAGCTGGGCAGCCCGCAGCTGCCTCTGGGAGGCGCTTCTCGTTCCTGCACCTGTTCAAGGGGGAGCATCTCTTGAGTTGCTCCCGGGTGCCAGTTTGGCCGTAGTTGAATTTTGGTGGTCATGTATAGAAGAGATCTCAGGGCCTGAGAGTGCACCGTGGCTACGTGTCTTTAGGTTCGGAGAAGCCGTGTGGCTCTGGACTTACCGGTAAGCCCCATGGAGAGATGAGAAGGGGGCTGGCCATGAGATCCCTCCCGGCCTGATGGGGAACTGCAGAGAGAGACCTGGGGACGGGAACAGGAGCTGTTCAGGGAGTCTGCAGCAGACCAGGGTTTTGCCCCGGCCCGGTGTTCATTGCTCGGCTCGGGTCTGCAGCGTCAGCTCCTCAGTCTTACATGGAAACACACGCATCCCACGCAGACTCGCCCTGCATGCTGTGCCACACCCGAGAAGGAGTCTGAAATTCTGAAGAAATCCGGTTCCCTGAGGACATCACACACGATGGGCTCTCACTGGGATGGGAGGTTCTGGGGTTCTTGGAAGTCTTTTTTTTTGAGACAGAGTCTCACTCTGTTGCCCAGGCTAGAGTGCCCTGGCGTCAGCGTAGCTCACAGAAACCTCCAACTCCTGGCCTCAAGCAATCCTCCTGCCTTAGCCTCTCAAGTAGCTGGGACTGCAGGCACGCGCCACCATGCCCGGCTAATTTTTTATATATATTTTTAGTTGGCCAATTAATTTCTTTGTATTTATAGTAGAGATGGGGCCTCGCCCTTGTTCAGGCTGGTTTCGAACTCCTGACCTCGAGCGATCCTCCCGCCTCGGCCTCCCAGAGTGCTAGGATTACAGGCGTGAGCCACCACGCCCAGCCCTTGGAAGTCTTTTATCAGGGCCTCCACACTTCCGGGCAATGCTGGGCGGGGTGAGCTCTGTGGCCCAAGCCGAGTTCTCTGCCTGATGGGATGACCTTTCACTCATCTGGGCCTCCGTCCCTGTGTTTGGGTGGCGAGCACTTCCACTGAAACCTCTCTCAGGGCCACGCTCTTCCCCCTCCCCACGAGTCTTTCCCTCTTACTGGGATTTAATTTATAGACCACAAAATTTAACTCTGTTAAAGTATATATTATAATTCAGTGGTCACAAAGCTTTGTGGCTGTCACCACTACCTAATTCCAGAACACGCCCACCGGAAGAAGCCCCAGGCCCGTTAGTGGTCACTCCCCACTGCCTTTCCCCCCACGGCCCGGCGAGCTCTCATCTGCTCCCTGTCTCTGGGTTTTCCCATCCTGGACGTTTCTTCTAAATGGCTCCTTCCCTGCCCTTGTCAAACACTGCTGGGGTGGATGTTCAGTAGCTGCAGGAACAGCGCCTGGTCTCACTCGGTGACTTTCTGCACTGAAAGCGCTGTGACCTCAACAGGTCCAGTGGGGTATGGAGCCGTTGCTATGCACGAGACAGAGCAGGGGTCACCGTGCCTGTTATGTAGACGAGAAGGGCAGACCGGGACCCAGGGAGGTCGAGTGGTTCGTCCACCGCATCAGTTGGGGGGCTGGGAACAGGAACCCCGTCCTCAGATCCTTCCTCCCATCGCTGTCCCGCCGTCTGAGTGCCGCCTGCCAGGGCTAGCGCGCTGCGTGCGCAGGGAAACACCTCGAGATGTCCAGTCTGTCATGAATTGGGGTTCTGTGTAGAGCATTTGTCATTGTCATTTGTGTACAGTAAGCCCTCACTTAACATCGTCAGTAGGGTCTCGGAAACTGTGACTTTGAGAGAAATAGTGTATAACACAACAGATGTTTTTTCCTCATCAATGTTACAATGAAACAATGTTGAAGGAAATGATGTGGCTCGAGGACCTTCCATATATCATGTTGCTTGAAGTTTCTAGAAACCCGCTGACGACCGTAAGTGAGGACTGACTGCGAAAGGATGTTGTGCGTTATGCGTCCGAGAACAGAGCTTGGTTGTGCCTCTTCGCCCGGCCTGACCTCTTGCTGACCTTACACACCCCCGCGGGTGTGCACCTGGCCGTAGCCTGGCCAGCTCGCTCTTACCGGGGTGAGGAGCAAGGTCTAAGGCCCCGTCCTGATGAGCGCCCAGCCACTTACACAGCATGGGGTCATCTCTAAACTCGTTCTCTGGCCTCATCACTCCTCACTTTCCTGCCTGCCTGTTCCTTTTTCTTGAATGTTCATTGCCTTTCTACTCCGGGACCTTCTGCTCCTCAGGGTCCCCCATGGCTCCAACAGGAACCCGAGACCCCGGGACTCTCCCCTGGGAAGTGCTGACAGTCACGCTCCTGCCCCCAAAACGTCCTGGTGACCATCATGCAGAAAAAAGACACTGAGCAATGTGATTCTTTGTCCCCAGGAGCAGAGCCCCTGGTGCCTGCACAGGACGCGTCCTCCCAGGTGAAGCGAGAGGAAGCTCTGTGTGGCCGGGGCCAGCGCGGCCTAGAGGAGCGAGCCGTCCCCACGGAATCCATCACCGGTGAGTGAGCCGCGCAGCCGCCCAGACCACGGAGGCTCAGCGCGGTCCGCAGGCTCCTGGCGTAGTCTGTCGTGTGTGCTGGGCCACAGGGCTGAGCTAGAAATGGGGGGGCCGTGGGTCCAGGACTGAGCCGAGACAGGATTCCTCCAGGGGACACATACGTGGCACTGGCACTGACGATGCGCCCGTGCATCTGGGGTTAGCTCGTTCTGTTTCCTCTGTTATTTGTAGTATCCGTCTTTAGCTGTTCCTCCTTCCCCTTTAAAAACAATATCCTGGCAGAAGCACTAAGTGGAAGGCACTAAAGTACTAGGCTTTATGGGTAGGGGAACAGGTAGGTCAGCAAGACCTGCTCCCTGACCAGGAAGACCTTTCATTGTTTCAAACAAGTGTTTATGGGCAGCCACCACTATGCCAGGCACCCACTCGCCTGCAGTCCTGCGGGGAGCTCCTCGTAGGTGGTGTTCCGGCTGGACTCTGGTCGTAGGTGAGAACGCTGTTGGAGCAGACGTGTGCATGAGTCAGACTTCTCCAGAGGAAGAGAACCAATAAGTGGGTGTGTGTGTATGTAGAGAAAGAGAGAGACGTGGGGGGGAGATTTATTTTATTGTAAGGGATTGGCTCCCGTGATTGGAGAGACCGGCAAGTCCAGAATGGACAGGGTAGGCTGGCAGGTGGAGACCTAGAGAAGAGCTGACATCGCAGCTTGAGTCTGAAGGCCGACTGCCGGCAGAACTCTTCCCCGGGGGAGGCCAGTCTTTTCCTGTTAGGCCTTCAGCTGGTTGGGCGAGGCCCACCCACATTAGGGAGGGTCTTCTGCTTCACTCCGAGTCTTCTGATTTCAGCGTTCATCTTATCTGAAAAATACCTTCATGGAAACATCCAAATGATGTTTGACCAAATATCTGAGTACTGGGGCCAAGCCAAGTTGACACATAAAATTGATCCTCACGAGATATATTAACATACTGTAGCTCTTTACCTGTCCACAGATTAGAGCTCCACAAACCTCATCTCCCCCCCGCCCTTAGTCAAATCCTCAAACCCATAGGTAAGTGCTAATAGTGTCTGGGTAGAGGAAAGCCCGTTCACTTGTCATCAGGCATGTTCCTTGGAACCATCGTAGGATTACTGTCTTTAAAGAGAGCTTTAAGAGATGAGAAGGCAATAAGGGGTAAATTAGGTTTCATAGACTCTGTAGAAGAAAGAAAATATAGGATCTTTTTCTTACACATCGTGGAAAAATCCTATTCAAATGATTAAAAGGTTTCTTGTAACGTTATTTTGTGCCCCATAAATATATACAACTATAATTTGTCAATATACAACTTTTTTTAAAGGCTTCCTGGAAGGTTTCATCTTCCTAGAAAATCGCCTCATGAGAAATACCTCTTTGCACGGTGGTCTCGGCACTAGGTCAGGGACCTCATCCTGAGGACGTTTAAGTTCCTGCAGCTCAGAGAGAAAGACTCTTCGTCTTAAAGTCACTGTTTTGTCACTCCCTATAGTAGCCACTTATTTGCAGCAAAAGCTACATTAATTGGGGCCAAGTTGACTTAAACCTTTTTTTAGTTAATGAGGCTAATTTAATTACACCTGATGTTTAGGGGAAAGAGATAATTGCATGAAATCCGAGATTTACGCAAAACACGAACTTGCAGGCAGTTTCCCGTCTTCTAATGCCTTCGCTGCTCTTGTCCCCACGAGCAGACTCCCCGATTTCTGCCCAGGACCTCTTGTCCCGGATTAAGCAGGAGGAGCACCAGTGTGTGTGGGACCAGCAGGATTTGGCAGACAGAGACATTCCCACGGACCCCAACTCAGGTGAGAAAGTGCCCGAATGAATACTGAGGGAAAACAGCATATTTCAAAAGGGATCACAGTTGATAAGTTATTGCGCCAATGGAACTGATACTAAAATTAATTCAGCACTGATTTTTGAATAATAAAAACAACCAAAGATCTTCTAAAATCTGTGTATATTTCCGTCAGAAAGTCGTTTACTACAACTATTATATAACCATAAGAATTAAAAATAAAAAATTTAAAAAATAAATGGGAACAATGTCATTTACATTTGCTGGAATTTCTCTTGAGTGAATACTAGTTGGATGTCCCCCAAGAAACTTCTGGGAGGGTCCAGGAGCTCAGGGATACATACCTAGAATGGTCGGGACCCTCCACCTGCCCAGGGCCTGTGTGTGGGTCTGCAGAACCGGAGCAGCCCGGTGTCTTCTGCCTGGAAGTAGAAGATGGGAAGTAGGATCTAGGATTCCTTGTAGTTTGTCAACTTTCCAACAGAGAAATTGAGGGGACCCGGGGCAGGGGGAGCACAGAGCCTTCCTGATAGAGTCGTCAGGCTTCACTGCAGTTCTCATCGGTGACCTCCGGTTGCTGCCTTTGCCATTGCTGACTTCTGAGTCGTACCAGTGAGCCATCAGACTCAAGCCTGTCCTCTGGCCTGTCCTGGCCCCACCCGATCCCCTGGGGATCAGCGGACAGGTTCAGAAGACCTGGGTTCTAATCCTGGCTCTGCCTCTGTACAGACTTTGGCATGAATCTCTTCCTCTCTGAGCAGCTTGAAAGGCGGGGAGCAGCCAGTGGGAGCCGTTTAGGAAGGCGTGCTAGAGGGTAAGAAGCGCGGCCTCTCCGCGCGACACGGGCACTACAGCTGTCACGTGCCCTGCGAGCTGGAGCCTTCACACGCAGTGGTTTTGGAGGCTGTGATGGGATGCCAGGCAGAAGGGAACCAAATCTAAGACTGCCTTCTCTCTGTGACACAGAGTCTCTCATCTCAGCACATGACATTCTGTCCTGGATCAAGCAGGAGGAGCAGCCGTACCCATGGGGCCCACGTGACTCAGTGGAAGGAGAGCTCGGATTGGACTCTGGCCCCAGTGAGTAATGCGCCCACCGGGACTTGGGGTGTCTCCCGTCGGGCTGGGCAGCGGAGGCTGAGATAAGGAGATAAGGGCTGGTTGCTTTCCTCAGCCTGCCCCCTTCCCGTGTGACGTCCTGTGGACGGCAGCCTTCCAAAGGCCTGCGCCAACGCACTGTCCCCTTTCTTTCTGGCGTGTGAGAGCAGGTGTATTAGTTCCCCAGAGCTGTCATAACAAAGTGCCACAGACTGGGCGGCTTAAAAAACGGAAATTTATTCTCTCGCAGTTCCACGGGCCAGAAGTCCAAAGTCGAGGTGCTGGCAGAGCCGGGCTCCCTCTGACACCTGTGGGGATTCTTCCCTGCCCCTTCCAGCGCCTGGCAGCTGCTGGCCACACCTAGCATCCTTGCCTCGTAGATGCAGCACTCTGGTCCTCCGTCTTCTCTTGGCATTCTCTGTGTGTCTGTCCTCACACGGTCGTCTTCCTGTGAGGACACCAGTCGTGTGGGATCGGGGGCCCACTCCACTCTAGTGTGACCTCATCTTAACTAACTACATCTGCAGCAACCCTGTTTCCAAATGAAGTCCCATTCTGAGGTACTAGGGGGTTAGGACTTCAGCATATTTTAGGGGAGGACATAATTCAAGCCTTAATGGCAGGGAAAGGAGAGTGGGCTGGGGGAGAGATGAGCCGGGGTACCTGCGGCAGGGTTGGCGGCAACAGGTGGCCACAGACTAGAAAACACCAGCCAAAGTACCCGAGCTGGCCCTGAACTAACATTCCCGAGTAACTGGTGAAGCCACTGAGGCTCAAACAGAGAGGACTTTTTTCCCCTAACAGGTATGGAACCAAATGTCTCACCAGACTTGGGTCTCTTGGGTCTTTCTGAAGCTCCTCTTATTGACCTGTGACCTTAGGCATATGTTTATGGATTATTTAACACTCTTAGCATCAGGCTAACATTCCTTGCTAGACCCAGTGCAATCCCCTTGCCCCAAGGCGGCTGGCTCAGTGTCACCAGGGGTTGATCAGAGTGTTGAAGGGATACCTGAGCACGTGCTCTCGTCTGGACTCCTGACATCATGTAAGAGCTTAAATCCATGAGGAGCTGAGGACATAGGTTATTTCTGAATCTGAATGGCAATTTCCAACTCAGTGAGCAGATCATTCTCTCTGTGAGACAAACTCTGTGCATTTCTGAAAGAGCCAGAGCGGGCCTGGAGGACTTGGCCAGGGATGGTAGAGGAACAGTATGTGCCCTTATTTGAGAGAACTGAGAGCAGTCCTCTTTGTAACCTGTTGGCTTGTCGTGGTGGGGTGACATGGGGGAAAGCCAGGGGACTACCCCGAAGCACAGGAAGAAATGATGGTAGCTGACACCACTTCTTCCTCCAGGGCACCTGGGCCACCACTGCTGGCTGTGCCCTGAAGGCTCAGGAACCGGCTCTTCAGACATGGGCCAGGAAGTTCTGCCAAACCTTGCTTGTCCCTCAGCGCTGTTTCCCGATTCTTCTCAGTCGGCTTGGATCCATGGGCCTGGATGAGCCTTTTCCTGAGGGCCTGGGCAGTGTGGAAGCCAGTCTGGGAAGGTTGGGGAGGAACTTGCAGGGCTTCACAAATGATCAAACCATTTTCCTACTTCAGTTTGGCTGTGATGGCTCATGAAATTTGCCTCGTGTTGTTTCAAACCCTAGCGTTTGGGAGGAAATGCCCAGAATTTGGGAGACGGGAGTGTCTGAAATGCTTCTCTGGCCTGCCCAGTCACTGCAACCTCTTGTCCGGGCCTCTGTTCTTTCTCCCAAAGTGAGCCTTCCTCCCGGTTATTAATGTTAGAATTTCAAACTACTATTTCATCTGTGGTTTCTTTGAGGCTTAAGAGCAACCTAGTGTTGTGGTTGCCTGGACAGCTGAGGGTGAGAGGTGGTATTATGTGGAAGAGTCTTCTGAAAAGGGGATGGAAGAGAAGAAGGTAGTGGGATAGAGGGTAAAATGTGGAAATATATGAAACCCCTCCCTGCCAGCCTCCTTCCCTGGTCCTGGGATATGTAAGAGAATGAGAAAACCAGTATCCTGCTTGACTCGAAGTCAGACCTCAACCTAATTGGACATTGCATTTTTGTAAAAAGGATTCTGAATTTCTATATTAATGAGTATGGAGTCTCTGCTGTCTCTGTTCTCAGTGAGTGTAAAATAAGAAGAATATCCAGATCACCCAAAGTTAACGTGCGTGAGGCTCCATCAAAGCAGGAAGTGTGGATAGGACTTTGGAGTCCAGAGACTACTAGGTGCTTCCAGAGGGAGTGATGATCAGGAGCCTGGAGCTGGGCCACCCTCCCCAGAATGTGATTCGAAAGCACCCACTGAAATGCTTTGGGTTAAAACAGTGTCTCTGACCTTTTTTAGTTACTATTTAGCAAATATTTGCTTAGTGTCTGCTATGTGCTGTGCCATGTTGTAAGCACTTAGATTATGCAGTGAAGAAAGACCTTTCCTTGTGTAGGAGGAGATGGACAGAAAGCAAGACAACAAGCAGACAAGATAAAGTCCCGGTGTGGTGACTACTCGGAGGAGGACGGTGCGTCAGGGAGAACAGGCAGGTGGAAGTGAGGCAGGAGAGAGGGCAGAGGGGGCAGGAAAGGCCGCCCTGGGAAGTCACACCTGGGCCTCCGAGAGGAGGAGCAACCACGGGACTAGGGGAAGAGAAGACTGAGGGAGGAGGAACGGGGGCACAGGCCACGGGGGCTCCGGGGTGTGGCTGGAGCTGTGGGTCGGGAGGGGCCTGCCACAACACCAAGTTAGAGTTTGGATTTTATTCTGATAAAAGAGGACACTGATACAGGGTTTTAAACAGGGTAGTGACATGGTCTGGTTTACACTTTTGGAGGACAAGTTCAGGACAGGATTGGGGGTGGTGTGCAGAGCCAGCGAGGAGGCACAGGAACCACTCTAGAGGCCGAAGTATTTGCTACAGACCAGGTGGAGGGGTGCTGGGCGGTCAGAGCTGGGATAGCAGCCGTGCACAGGAGAGAAGCAGATGGATTTGAGCTGCACGTTGAGAGTGTGACTGACGGATTGCATGCGGTGGGTCAGGGGTCAAGAGTGACTCCTAGGTCTGGGTCCTGAAGAAATGGGTGGTGCCATTTGCTGAAGTGCTGAGCCCTGGAAAAGCACCAGTGTTGCTGTGGCAATCAATATTCTCCTTTGGACCTATTAAAATTTGAAGTTGCCTCCACGTGGCAGTGTTAGGTAGATGAATATAGGAGTCTGAAGTTCAACAGAGCAAGCTCAGGTCTCAACTGATTTGGGAGTCACAGGCTGCAGTAACTTCCAACACCAGCTGCCTGGAGCTGGCCAGACTCCCCAGGTCAGGGGCACAGCCCTGCACAAGACTGCCATTACTTCAGACACAAGCCACCGGTTTGGGGGTTCCAGGCCACCCTTACTTCTGATCAGCTGGCTACAAATTCAGGAGTTCCCACTATACCTTCAGGTTCAGTAATTTGGTGGAATGACTCACAGAACTCATGAAAGTGCTATATGTATGATTATAGTTTTAGTATAGCAAAAGTATTCAAATCAGAACCAGCCAAAAGGAGACCCATAAAGCGAGATCTGGGAGGGTCCTAGACAAGAGGCTTCTATTGTCTTCTCCCTGTGGAGTCAGGACGTGTCACCCTCCCAGCACATTGATGTGTGCCAATATGCAGAGTGTTGTCTACCAAGGAAGTTGACCTGAGCTTTAGTGTCCAGAGTTTGTATTCAGGGTTCTTTACATAGGTATGATCAATCAAATCATTGGTCACAAGAGTCAACTCTGTCTCCACCCCAATTCTCTGCCTGGAGGATGGGCTTCGGGCCCTAACCCTTGAATCATGGGGTTGGTGTTTCTGCCATGGCTAGCCCCCATCCTGAGTCATCTTGTTAGCTTCAACCCTCTAGGAGCCCACCATGAATAACAAAGACACTCCTATCACTCAGGAAATTCCAAGGATTTGGAGGCTGCCTCCCAGGAATGAGGGACAAAGACCAGTCAAATTATTACACATAGGTTGTTTTAAGGCTGAGGACTGGGTGAGCTCCAAGGACAAAGAACTAAAGAGATCCCAGGTCTGAGCCTGGAGGAGACCAGAAGAGTGTGGCCTCACAGAGGCCAGGAGAAGAGACTCTCTCAGCAGGGAGGGAAGGAGCGGTTAACCATGTTGCATGCCAGTGAGGGGTTGAGTATGCAGGACAGGGAAAAGGCTGTTGGATTCCGGGCATTGGAGATTGTTGGTGACCTTGACAAAAGTTGTTTCGGTGGAATGGTGAGGACACATGCCCGACTATAATCATCTGAAAAGAGACTAGGAGGTGAAGAAGCGGTAAGAGCAAGTATAGGGAACTCTTGGTGCATCTTGCTATGGAAGGGAACAGAGAGATGACATGAGATGAACTGGGGTGAGGGGCGCATGAGTCTAGGGAGGGTGTTCTTTGTTTTTGTTTTTGTTTTTTTTTTGAGACAGAGTCTCACTTTGTTGCCCAGGCTAGAGTGAGTGCCGTGGCGTCAGCCTAGCTCACAGCAACCTCAAACTCCTGGGCTCAAGCAATCCTGCTGCCTCAGCCTCCCAAGTAGCTGGGACTACAGGCATGCACCACCATGCCCGGGTTATTTTTTCTATATATATTAGTTGGCCAATTAATTTCTTTCTATTTATAGTAGAGACAGGGTCTCGCTCTTGCTCTGGCTGGTTTCGAACTCCTGACCTCGAGCAATCTGCCCGCCTCGGCCTCCCAGAGTGCTAGGATTACAGGTGTGAGCCACCGCGCCCGGCCTGGGTGTTCTTTTAAGTTGAGAGATAACTAGACCATTGTGTCTGGTAAGGGATGCTCTCAACTGCTTTAGAACTCTGATTCAGATGGCCTTAAAGAATAAAGAAATGTATTCTCTTGTGTAACTACAAGTCCTGAGGTAGTGAGGTTCAGGTTTAGTTGGTTCAAGGACTCAGCTATGTTTTCAAGGACCTAGGTTCTTTCCAACTCTTTGCTTGGCCATGCTTGGTGTAGCTTCATCCCCAGGCTGCCAGCGTAAAGGCTGCAGCTGCTCCAAGCTTCATACCCAGACTCAGAGGAAAACGGAAAGCCATCTTGTCCTGCACACTCTAAGGAGTGAGAAAACCTTGCCAGGAGCCTCCCAGCAAACTTCTCACACCTCATTGGCTAGGTCTAGGTCACGTGCTTATGTCTGAAGCCATTAGCTGCCGGGGAATAGAAAGGAAACTCCCCATGGGGGCGGGGCTAGAGGAGGAGGTATGACGCAATCCTGGAAGCGTGAGAAGATAGAACACACTGAGTGAGACCAGGGCCAGGGTGCCAGGCTATGTGGGGGGCCCACCTGAGGTTTGTGCAGTTTTCCGCAGCTACATTCAGCTGCCTGAATGCAGTCGCAGGACTGGGGTTCTCCAGGCAAGCACGACGGAGGAGGGGGGAGAAAAGGTAGTGAGGGTGTTGCCAGCGAGTGGTTGCTGTGCTGGATCGGTCGCAGAGTTGCTTGGGGAAGACAGAAAAAGGGCGTGGAGCATGGCGGGGCCGTGAGAAAATGGTTCTAGTCTCACGCTGCTGGAAAAATTATCAGAGTAGATTGTCTTAGGCTGTGCTTCCTGGGAAACAGTGCCTGGAGGCTTACACGCATGTGTTTCCTTGTCAGTCTTCTTGGGAGTAACGCCTATGAAGGATCGAGACTAGCAGGGTTGATAGCAGGGGAAGCAAAGACCCACAGTGCAGCAGCCACAGAGGCCACGCTCATCTCACAGGACGCTCTGGAGCTGGGATGACCCTCCTGAGACATCCTGAATTGAAGTGAGAATTATTTTGGCCTCTACCCCCGGCCAGTGTCCTACGGAGATGGTTCTCCGCCTGGTCAGTTTCGACTGGGACAGAGGGAAGGCTGGGCCCGGTCTGTGTGAGGCTGACATTTAAGGACAGGCCTCGGTCAGACACCAATGAGCATGGCGGGTTGGGGTTAACGTGGCAGGTGCGGCTAGAGAAGTGGCCTCCAGGGAGCAGCTGGGCCCTGGGCAGGGGCGGGTTGGGAGCACAGAGGAGAAAAAGGGATGCCCAGAAGAGGTAGGGGCAGATGCAGACTTCACTTTCTTCAGAGTTCCTCCCGCAGGCTGCCCCAGATGTGGGAGCTAGCTCCCCCAGGGAGAAAGGAATTCAGACTGGAGGTGGGGAAGGTGACAGAGGGTGGAGGCATGAGAAGACTCCCAGATAGAGTCAGCATGCTGGGTGGCTTCTCTGCCAGCAGTGGAGTTCTGGGCCTAAGGTCACTGTTCGGATGCTCAGGCCTGGAGTTCATCCCTCACTGACCCCCAAGGTGGCGGAGAGCTGTGCACTCGTGGCCTGGAAACTCTAGGGTGCAAGGAAAGGGGGGGTGGGGAAGGAGCCACGCTTCTGTGGAGGGCAGTAGGGGCAGCCACTTCCACACAGGGGCTGGGCGGGTCCAGGTGCCATCGGGGCCCAGGTGGGACTCACATGGTCCCAGCTGCCCACCCTGCCCAAGTCAGATGCCACTTGCTTAGTGGAGACACGGCTGCCAGTCCGCCTGGTGCTTATGCCCCCAGCTCCCTGCGTTCCATTCCTGCCGACCTCTAGCCAGGATTCACCTGAGATAAGTCCTGGCAAGTTCTTTCCCTCCGGTGAGAGATTCTCCCGGGATAAATTAGCATTGTCCAACCACAATCAAGTCTTGCCATGTCTGGACAGTCCTCCCTTCCAAGGTGACTTCTGATATCCCGTCACCCCCCAGCCCTGAGCATTCTGCAGGGGTGTCCTGCCCCTGCTGTGTGCTACCTTCCAGACTCGCTGTGGGGCCTGGCAGCTGGGTGGCTTTGGGCAGGTGGGGGGGGCATGCAGACAGTGACCGCTCATCTTGTTCAGTCCCCTCATTTTTAGCGAAACTGAGCCCCAGAAGGCATGAGACCCGGGCCTCCTCGCAGGGACAGTGTGGGGCCCTGGGAGAGAACACTGTCAGCATGTCACTTCCTTGTGTCTCCCCTAGGTGACAGCCTGCTGATGGTGAAGAACCCGCCTCCGGCCCCGCCGCAGCCCCAGGCCCAGGCCCAGGCCCAGGCCCAGGCCCAGCCGCAGCCGCAGCCCCAGCCGCAGAGCCTGCCCCCGCTCGCAGTGGCCGAGAGCGCGGGCGGGCCCCCGAGCCGCGGGCTGCTGGACGACGGCTTCCCCGCGCTGCCCGGGGAGCGCGGTGCGGGCGAGGCGCCGCCGGGCGGGGAGGGCGGCGCGGGCGGCGGCGGCGCGGGCGCGGGCACGGGCGGCACCTGCGGCAGCTGCTGTCCCGGCGGCCTGCGGCGGAGCCTGCTCCTGCACGGCGCGCGCAGCAAGCCCTACTCGTGCCCCGAGTGCGGCAAGAGCTTCGGCGTGCGCAAGAGCCTCATCATCCACCACCGCAGCCACACCAAGGAGCGGCCCTACGAGTGCGCCGAGTGCGAGAAGAGCTTCAACTGCCACTCGGGCCTCATCCGCCACCAGATGACGCACCGCGGCGAGCGGCCCTACAAGTGCTCGGAGTGCGAGAAGACCTACAGCCGCAAGGAGCACCTGCAGAACCACCAGCGGCTGCACACGGGCGAGCGGCCCTTCCAGTGCGCGCTGTGCGGCAAGAGCTTCATCCGCAAGCAGAACCTGCTCAAGCACCAGCGCATCCACACGGGCGAGCGGCCCTACACGTGCGGCGAGTGCGGCAAGAGCTTCCGCTACAAGGAGTCGCTCAAGGACCACCTGCGCGTGCACAGCGGCGGCCCCGGCCTCGGCGCCCCGCGGCCGCTGCAGCCGCCGCCCGAGCGGGACTAGGGCTGGGCTGGGGGAGGGGCGGCCGGGGTCCTGGGCCGGGCCCTCCCGCCCGCCGCCGGGCGTTCTCGGCGCGCCTTCCCGCCGTCTGCCGGCCACCTGCTGGAAATCGGGAACAGGAATTGCACTCCAGACGGGGTCCCCGAGGGCTGGGCAGGGGCACCCCAGACCCGGCTGGTCGGAGTGGACAGCCCAGCTCATCTCATAGGGTGGACCGAGCGGCTGGGGCGGTGCCGAGGGACAGCAAGGAGGCCCCACCCTCAGGCCACCTGGGCCACACATCGTGATGGGGGAGGCGACCAGGGAGTCTAAACCCTACTGAGATAAGGAAATAAGGTCCTAAGGCTAGGGGACGCCCCGAGAAAGGAAGGGAAGGCCTGACGGTGAGCTGAGGGATGCGCTAAGGGTAACATCTTTATGAAGACAACACTGCCTCGCGTTGGAATAGCGCTTTATACTTTTTTAAAAGTGTTTTCTATCCGTTATCTATTTTCACCCTTAGCCTATCCCTCTGAGATAGGTGGGGTAGGATTTTCTTAACTTGGTGACTGAGGAAACTGAGACACAGGTGAGACGGTTTTCCCAAGATCACGCATGAAGAGGGGCGCAGCCGCCCAGGCGCCCGCCCAGCGTGGTATCCCCACCACACACGCTGCCTACCTCGGTGGCCGGAGAGACCGCTCTGGCCTGGCCTTCCTGGGCTCTCCTCCCCTCGACCCACCAACACAAACAAAAAACTCCAGAAGCAACTCATGGGGTTACCGGGATGGGGGACAAACTGGCTACAAAACACCCTAGGTTATGCTTTTGGAAGGCTCTTTCTAGGTGAGAGCTTCTGGGCGGCAGCCCCCGATCCCCCAGCCTCTGCTTCCCACCTCCAGTCCCTCAATCTGGTGCAGCAGGTCTTTCTTTGCACTGCACAATAGTGCCCTGGCCCTCCAGAGGCAGCTGGCGCCCTGGGTCAGACCTCTTCTTGGTGATTTATTCCAGTTTCCCCAGGGCAAAGGGGTGAGGGAGAGGCTTTTGCTGCAAGAGCAGCTACCAGGAAAGTGAGTCTCTTCCCTGGAGTGCTGGGCAAGTGGGTGCTAGAGTGTGAGCCTCAGTCTCTCTGCCCTGGGCCTCCCAATTGGTGCTATCTGTTAACTGACCATGCTCCTGGACATGGACACAGACCCTACTGTGCTCTGGACCCTGCAGGCGCCTTGGGAAGCGCCCAAAGAACTCCCTTTCATGTTGGTGCATCTGCTTTGCGGCTCCAGGCACCACGTCCCAGGGAGCCACGGTCCCCATTTCAGCATCTTGCATGGCCAGGCACCGGGGTGGGGTGGCATGCCCTAGGACCCTGTTCTGTTTGTGTCAAAAATGACTTTCCTGCTCTTCCCGCTTCTCTCCCAGCCAGGGCACAGTGGGCAGCCGGCACTCGGCACCACTTTTCTGAGCTCTCCGCTTCCGCCCTTGCCCTCATTGCGCTGCTCTGCTTTCCTCAGACCCATTTTTGCCGTGCAAAGGGAATTCTTGAAATTAAATAAAAGGTATCCAGATTGCAGACTGCATGTTCACAAAGCCAGGGGGTTCTCCAGCTTGGCTTCCTACAGTAAAGCCTCAATGAACTGGAATCCAGTTAACTGGGATTTTTTTTTTCTTCATTCTGCTTTTTGAGGAAGGCGAATCTTAAGAAAACAAGTTGAGATGAAAACTTAAAACACAGGCAAGGTTTAGTAGAGCTTATTAGAGCAGAAAGAGACCCTCCAGTTCAGTGATTGGTTGGGAGAGGACATTATGCTGTTTTTCAAAAGCATACACAAAATATTTTTGTAATCTAAATCATGGAAAATAAGATCAAATTTCAATTTGGCTGTTGGAAGTTTGAGGAAGGGGAGAAATCACTGAGAGGTGTTTGAAACATCTGAGCACAGAGTTCAGTCTGATCCCTTGATTTTACCCTCAAGGCGCTGATTCCCAGAGAGGTTTAGCGACTGAGCTAGTGGTGGCCAAGACTGAGTCTCTGGTTTCCTGGGTCCTAGGTTGTGGACCCCACTGTGCCATGAGTCACCCCAACTCCCAGCACAGGTCCTGGGAGAGTGTCATAGCGAGCTCTACCCCTGGAGTGGATCAGAGACGGTGGCACTCAGGATGTTGGCCGCTGCGTCTTGTTCACTGAATTACCTCTGTGGTGTTCACCACATGCGTAGTCAGGGTGGGTGCTGTTGGGGTGCAAGAGAGCGGAGTTGGGAGACAGATGCACACCAAGAGGAAACTGGCAACCCAAGGAAGCAGTTTGCTTGACAACGGAGTTGCTATGAGGAGTAGGAGTTCCTGATACCATAAGTATTAGTTGAACTTTCATGGAAAAGTCAGGGCTTGAAGGTTGAGTTGGAGGGGGCAGAGGGAAAGGACGGAGGGGGCAATGTGGGGTGAGGGTGAAACAAGGCAGGGAGACTGGTGTGGCCAGAGTCGGGGGTGGGCAGTGAAGACATTGTAGATGGTATAGCTGGATGGTGAGGCACAGCCAGGCCATGGAGGTTCTCGAACTCCCAGACTGTCCCATAGACAGGCTGCCAGTTAGCCCAGGGTCCACCGTGCTGCAGCTTCTTCAGATCCCCGTAGAAGCAGAGTGCATAGCTCCGAACAGAGGTCAGAGAGGATGAAATGGAAGTCTTGGGAAAGCAAGTTTAAGCCAGACGCCATTGGAAATGAAAGAAACCACAGGCAAACAACGTTATTTTATGATCAAGGATTCGGGCACTGTAACTGGCTCTCTGAGATCTGACCCCTGGGTACTACGTACAGGCAAGGAGCAGGGGCAAATGTCAAGAACTTCAATGAGGCCCAAGGTTAACCAACCTGTGCCTATAATTTTACAGTATTGGTTCATCCAATTGTTATTGTTATAAAAACATGCAATGGAGCATCCTTTCAGCCCGGGGCCTGGTCTTTATTAGACTGGTGGGACAGTTCGGGGGCAGGGGGCACGGCTGTCACTGCACCCTGCACTGACTCCTAGGGTGCCATGAGGGCGGGGCAGCTCTAAACCAGTAGTGCTGGAGAGGAGGGGTCCTGGGTGTGTGTCAGAATCACACTCCCCCCGCCCCGCCCCGCCAGCCCTGGCAGGATGCCTGTCCCAAAAGTTGAGAACCTCTGTTCAAACCTCTTTAGATATATTTAAACCCGGATCACCCCTCAGCTTAATAATTTCTATAGGTTTACCGTTGTAATAGACTGCCTTTGGTTTTTCCCCATTCAGGATTCAAGGGAGAGCCTGTATCCAGTGTTAGAAGTGTGAGGTGTAAGCCAGTGTTGCCTATCTGAGTGTCCCCACACCTTTCGTTCCTATGGGGTGGGTATCCTTTAACCGTGAAGTGGCTTGAGACCCCACCCTTCAGTAGAGCCCGAAGCAGCAGCCGCCGCCCACCTCTCCAGGATGTGGACTGAAGAGGTTTGTTTTCCTTTGTCAGCTCGTCCTTCACTGTCCTGACTGTCTGGATTCTCAGATGCACTTGCTGCATCTCCCTTCACGGAGCTGGGCTCCTCTCGGCTCTGCCTTGAGCCTGACGGTGGCGCTCAGTGTGTTTTCTTTGTCTGATTTCCCCACAAGACGCTTCTGTGTAATATACTTTTATACTTCCCAGGTTACAGAAAGGGGCTTATCTCAGCCTACGACAGCAGAAGACCTGAAATTAGACCTGACCTGTGTCAGTCAGCTCTGTTCTCCTTTTTTTTTTTTTTTTGAGACAGTCTCGCTGTGTTGCCCAGGCTAGAGTGAGTGCTGTGGCATCAGCCTAGCTCACAGCAACCTCAAACTCCTGGGCTCAAGCAATCCTCCTGCCTCAGCCTCCCGAGTAGCTGGGACTACAGGCATGCGCCACCATGCCCGGCTAATTTTTTTCTATATATATTAGTTGGCCAATTAATTTCTTTCTATTTATAGTAGAGACGGGGTCTCTCTCTTGCTTAGGCTGGTTTCGAACTCCCGACCTCGAGTAATCTGCCTCCCTCGGCCTCCCAGAGTGCTAGGATTACAGGCGTGAGCCACCGCGCCCGGCCTCTGTTCTTAAAAGACCTTTAACTAGCCAGGTGCAGTGGCTCATGCCTGTAATCCCAACACTTCAGGAAGGTGAGGTATGTGAGTATGTGGATCCCTTGAGGCCAGGGGTTCAAGACCAGCCTGGGTAACATCAGGAACCCCCCCCCTTCCCCCCACCCTGCACATCTCTACAAAAAAAAAATTAGCTGGGCATGTTGTGGGGTGCTTGTAGTCCCTGTTACTCAGGAGGATCTGCTGAGCCCAAGAGTTTGAGAGTTGCCATGATTGAGCCATTGCACTCCAGCCTGGGTGACAGGGAGATCATGTCTCTTAAAAAAAAAAAATTTTTTTTTTTTTTTTTTTTAGACAGAGTCTCACTTTATTGCCCAGGCTAGAGTGAGTGCCGTGGCGTCAGCCTAGCTCACAGCAACCTCAAACTCCTGGGCTCAAGCAATCCTGCTGCCTCAGCCTCCCAAGTAGCTGGGACTACAGGCATGTGCCACCATGCCCGGCTAATTTTTTCTATATATATTAGTTGGCCAATTAATTTCTTTATAGTAGAGATGGGGTCTCGCTCTTGCTCAGGCTGGTCTCGAACTCCTGAGCTCAAATGATCCGC
>VSMD01128756.1:0-52447 GCA_008750895.1 Mirza zaza
GAGGTAATGAATGGGAACAGGCTGAATGCCTGAATTCTAGCGGGCAGCCACCAGGAGGCTGTGGTGCCATGATTATTAAAAGTGACACAATTGAGCCCAGTCTAACTGCAGGCATGGGAATTAAACGGGTCAGCACTCTTTTCGGTGCTGAACTTGTAAAGCTGTGAAATTATTCCTTCATTTAACAAGCAGACTGAATAGCTCCTATGTACCGTGTCAGGCAGTGGGAATACAATGATTAGGAAAAAGAAAGACGCACTCCAGCATGGCCAGACCTCACAGCCTTGAGGGCAGAGGGAGAACGGGCAGCTACCACACAGCCACGCTGTGCAGCGAGTGCTCCACAGAGAGACGCAGGGCACCAGGCAGCGTGGGTGGGAATGGGGGCAGGTAGGAGGAGGCTCCATGAAGACTTGCTGGGAGACGTGGTGTGCACGCTGCAGGGCAGGAGGAGCAGACCGGAAAGGGCGAAGGGGATCTGGTGGAGAGGTCGAGCCACAGAGGACAGCATGTGCCAAGGCCCTGCGGCAAGAGGAAGTGTGAGGTCTGGGAAATTGCAAGTAGCTCTGTCTGGCAGGAGAAATGTGTAGATGATGGGAAAGATGGAGGGAGGAGGGGGGGGGAGAGAGCCAGCACACATGGGAGGAAGAGGAGGGGGAAGAGAGGAGGAGAAAGAAGATTGAGAGAACAATCTGAAGGAGGGAACAGGAGCCAGATCCCGGAGGACTGTGTAAGCTGTGCTGTGATGTTTAGGCTATTTCCTGAAGTTATTTTGGTGACATTGGAGACCTTTTAGTAAAGAGAGGAAAGCGGATTTTCTCTTTAGCTGTAGTACAGGGAAAGGATTGGACAGGGGCATGGCCAGAGGCAGGAGGGAAATAATGGGGACTGTAATAAAGGCAGGAGCCCTAGGGACAGAGAGGGTGGAGGGATTTGAGAGCTGTAAGGGTGGAACTGGCTATACTTTGGGATTGCTTGGATGGGGAGGGAGAAGGAAGGAAGAGCAGAAGTTGAGGATGATGCTCTGGCTTTTGAGTTGGACGTTTGGAAGGTGGTCCCAGTGACATGAAAGAGTCAGATGGGATGAGACGAGAACTTTAGTGATTATTTCTTTATGGTTATTATTGGCCTTAGAATATATACCAGTAGGTATATACAGTCAAAATACTACTTTTTAAAAATCAAAGCAACTGATAGCGTTCCTTTCTCAGAGGTGTTATGCCACCTATTTGATATACAAACAGATTTGTTGTTTTCTTCTGTTGCCTATGTTTGAAAATGTAAGCAAATACATAGACATATATATATATATATTTATCTTTCCCCTTGTTGCACAAAAGAGAGCAATAAACACTGCTAACCATCTTGCTTTTTTCTATTAACAATACACGCTGGACCTCACTCCACATCCGTACAAAGCCACATTCTTCATTTCTTTGTATGGTTGCATATATCTGCACCCACCAGAGTTTATGAACCTTTGGGTTGTTTCCAGCCTTTTGTCATTATTAACGATACTACAGACTTCCCTGAGGCATATATCATCTAGTATTTTTGCAGTGTATCTTTGAGGTAGATTCCTAGAAGAGGGACCTCCAAGTCCAAGTGAGTCGCAGATGTCATTTTCCAGCTTTTGCCAAATTCTTCTCCATGCATTTGGCGCCCACCCCAGCAGTGTTACCATCGCATCCCTGCCATTGGTGGCTGGACCTCGATCCTCCTGTACCACTGCCATCCGCAGGGAGAAGATCGTCATCTATCATGATGATAGAAATGCAAACTAAAACCATGCTGAGATCCCATTTCCCACCTGTGAGATTGGCAAGCAGACTGCTGTTGCAAGGCTTTGGGAACACAGTGCCCTCACACAGTGCTGAGGTGGGCGCCAAATGCATGGAGAAGAATTTGGCAAAAGCTGGAAAATGACATCTGCAACTCGAGGCATTTAGGGTATACATGATCTTGAGTATTTATCATTTCTTTTTTTTTTTTTTTTTCTTTTGCGACAGAGTCTCACTCTGTTGCCTGGGCTAGCGTGCCATGGCATCAGCCTAGCTCACAGCAACCTCAAACTCCTGGGCTCAAGCCATCCTTCTGCCTCAGCCTCCCGAGTAGCTGGGACTACAGGCATGCACCACCATGCCCGGCTAATTTTTTCTGTATATTTTCAGTTGGCCAATTAATTTCTTTCTATTTTTTAGTAGAGATGGGGTCTTGCTCTTGTTCAGGCTGGTCTAGAACTCCTGACCTTGAGCGATCCACCCGCCTCGGCCTCCCAGAGTGCCAGGATTACAGGCGTGAGCTACCAGGCCAACTAGTATTTATCATTTCTATACCTAGTGTCTTTTAAATATAGCCTCTTTCAGCTTAATTGCCTGGCTGGTTTTGGTGACTTGCACCTAAGGACCCTGATGTGACTGTGCTGGAAAAGAGCATTGGCTGGGCTGCGGGAGGGCAGACTCAGCCCCTCTGTGTGGCAATCAGATAGGGAATTAAAAAAGGAGAATTGGCACGTGAGTGAAGATGGCCTTTGGAAGGCACAGTAACCTCACTGCGACCCAGTTATAGGCCATATCACCTACTGGAATTTGACAAATCATACAGTCATACCTGGGCATCCATGGGGGCTTGTTTACAGGACCTCCATGGATACCAAAATGCACAGATGCCCAAGTCCCTTAGCCCAGCAGAACCTCGGGGTTCCACATCCATGCATACCATATCTTCCATCCACAGTGGGTTGAATCTGTGGATGCCGAACCCACAAATACGCAGGGCTGACTATTTCAGCTATTCATCTTCTCTGGTAGGAGGGGGCCCTGGAAGAGGGGGAAAAAAATCAGGATGGTGTGGAAAGAAGGCTGCAAGTCTCTCTCCTACAGAAACCACACAAATACACTATAGGCCAAGGAAAAGCTAATTTCAGCCAAAAGCAAACAAGCATACTATCGGCTCAGAAAAATGTTGTTTATCTCAAGCAGTTCAGAAGCCTGGGTAGCCATTCATTCATTCATTCATTCACTCATTCACTCGAATAATATTTATTGAATACTTACTATGTTGCCAGCCACTGCATTAGGTGCTGAGGATATAATGGTGAACAAGAGCTGTTGACACTGAGCATGCCATATGCCATGGTAGGGATATGCCAAGCAAAGTTATGGGAAAGTAAAATAATAATGATAGCTCATATTTTGTGGGTACTTTCTATGTGCAGATTACAGATGCTAATTTAATTTAAAGATGAAAACAGTCCTAAGAGGTAGGTATAATTTTAAATCCCGGTTTGACAGATAAGGACACTCAGGTACAGAGAGCTTGAGCAATTTGCTCAAGGACACACAGCTGAACAATGGCAGAGCCAGAACTGAGTTCTTGGTTTTGAAAAGTGGAGTTGAATTATTTCTGCTTTTTCTCACTATCCCCTAGCCTCTCAAGAGATAATGCTTTTAAAATGTTCCTCGCTAAGAAGTCACTCAGGTCTCTCTGGTGTGGCCTGCTGGTGACAACTTGCAGGGTTAGGCTCTTGTTAGGCATTCAGGTTGTTTCCAATGGCATACTTTGGTTATAGAAATACATGACATAGATTATTTAATGGCACAGGAAAATATTTACTATCGATTATTAAACTAAAAAGTAAGTTACAAAAGCAGAATGCACAGTATATAGTATAAGCCTAATTTTAAAAATGCATGTGTTTATACTCAGAGAGTGCTAGCAATACTTTTTTCTGAATGATGGGATTTTAGGTATTTTTTATCTAATTCTTTTTGCTCGTCTGAATTTTCTAAATATTCCACAATAAACATGTAACACATCTATATAAAGAAAAAAATATACTATATTAATAGATTCTGCCTTTTCCTAATCATGTTACTATAAAACATCAGCCACTAACTGGGAAGATGTTGCAGACACCCCCCCTAAACTTCCCAGGCTGAATTCTGGTGACTCTGCCATTTTCGTTGAGATGACCGGTTTTTCCTAGGGGCTTTGACACCTTTCTGGGTCCAGAAGCACTTAGCGGAGACAGGACTCTGAGAAGGTGCAGTCTCTCTCTCTCTCATGCAGCCGACCAGAACCTGCAAGTGCTTAGCCTAACACTCCTCTTCTTGGGAATGTTTCAGGTTGTACCATCTTTGAAAACTGCAAGAGCTGCCGAAACGGTTCGTGGGGGGGTACTCTGGACGACTTCTACGTGAAGGGGTTCTACTGCGCAGAATGCCGGGCGGGCTGGTACGGAGGAGACTGCATGCGTAAGTAGACCTTGAGCCACCTCCACCTCTAGCGCACGCTGGTGTGAAGTGTAAAGTCTTGGCTTACAAGGGACTAAGATTTATTTATTTATTTATTTATTTATTTATTTATTTATTTATTTATTTTTTGAGACA
This sequence comes from Mirza zaza, assembly GCA_008750895.1. Taxonomy (NCBI): domain Eukaryota; kingdom Metazoa; phylum Chordata; class Mammalia; order Primates; family Cheirogaleidae; genus Mirza; species Mirza zaza. The sequence continues at coordinate 4,392 of VSMD01128756.1, forward strand.
GAGTCTTGCTCTCTTGCCCCAGCTAGAGTGGTGCAGTGGCATCATCATAGCTCACTGCAGCCTCAAACTCCTGGGCAACCTTCCTACTTCAGCCTCCTAAGTAGCTGGGACTACAGGAATACGCCACCATGCCAGGCTCATTTTTCTATTTTTAGGAGAGACGGGGTCTTGCTCTTGCTCAGGCTGGTCTCTAATATTTATCTTGTTGGAATCTGAGTTCTGGGAATCTTGTGGCCAGAGAGTTTTCCAGGTAAGGCTATAAAAACAAAGATGTGTTTCCATCCGGGGTGTGTGGATCGTGGACATTGGTTTGAATTGTTGGTCACAGGAGGTTTATATCTGCTCTTCAATCTCCCCTTTGTAAGGGAAGTGAAGGCATTCTGCACACAGCATGCCTGTGTCCATTCCAGAGCACTTATGCGGTAGCACTGGTCAGCAAACAGTGAATAGGCTTCAGAAATGTTGTCTGTAGAGCACTTTACTTACACATTTCTGTTGGTAAATTTCCTGAATCCTGACTTAAATTCCTGGAACCCACAGCAAATTGCCAGCATGCCATGTGTCCCATGAAAAGGGTTCTTTCTGGGAGCTACTTGATCTTAAAGAACTACTTAATCTTTACAAAAGTTCTCTTGTGAGTTTCAATAATTCTTTGACAATGGAATGGAAATCTAACCTCGTGCTCAGTCTAGATTCCCCTCTGCCGTGCCCTGATGGATGAATATCCCTCTGAGAGTCTGTGTCTGGAGCAATGTACAAATTGCTGTTATTTCATTAAAGCTTATTTAATATGCTTCGACTTGAACCAGAAATAGTCAGAATGGTCATACAGTCTAATTTCACTCCTGTGGATGATATTTCCAGTTTACAGGGATGGAAGATGGAGTATGATTGGTAATCTTTGCCTGATCCAATCTGTAGTGAAGGGCCACCAGTTTTAAGACCCTAGGGCTAAGGATGATGTGTATGGTCTGCAGTTGAGAAGCCCAACTATCCCAACAGGTGAAGGAGTTTATTGGCACTTCAGGGTGAACCTGGGAGTTAAATTATCCAGAATACAGAAAAGTTTTAAAGTGCTAGTCTCAATAGCAGATTTAAAACCTCAATGCCATTTTAGGTGGTTTCTAGTAAAATTTAATTTAGTACTTGGAAGATGATGTACCAGCCAGGTTAGCTGTAAGATTTAACCCTGATCTTTCTTCGGCAGCTGTTCTATGAAAACTGTATTATATAATGATCAGAATGCAAGCTCTGGAGTGACATAGACCTGGTTTGAATAATGGCTTTGCCCATCACTACCACTGTGACCTTGGGCAAGTCATAAAAAATGGGAATAATGCTCCCTACTTTAGAAGGCTGACTTGAGGGTTAAATGAGATAATGTGTGTGGAGCACTTAGCGCTCTGCCTGGTAATATTAAAACCCAATTAATGCAATCAATATGTCAGTATTCTATAGGCTTCTTAATTGCTGAGTTGATAGGTGGTCCAGAAATAAAAACTACTTTCAATAATAGTTTAAGAGAGACATAATTGGAGTTATAGCGCACCACTTTAGCTTTCACATTGAACTTTGGACTATATGAAATCACTTTGAGTTTTTCCCTGTTTTGGATCATATATTAGGTTACTTTTTCTCTGTGTACATGAATGGGGAAGGGGAATTTGATGGGGTTGGAGTGGAGGATGGGGGTGTGGTCGCGCATGGCCTTGTAGGTAGGGAAGTTAGGTAAGGAACTCAGTTGTTATCCAAGTGCTGTGGGAAGCCAAGGGAGAGTGGTGAAGTAGGGTATGGACCAAGTGCTCTGAGAACTAGATAAGAGAGTAGTTATCGCAGGGACTCGGGGAGAGAAAGTGTCAGAGAGGAGGTGATGGTTGAGCTATGCCTTTGCTCGGATGTGGGTGAAATGGGAAGCTACTGCAGGCAGAGGCAATAGAATGGTCAGGGTGTGAGAATGCGAGGCATGTTCGGGGAAGCATGTGACATCAGGTGTGATTAGAGTGTGGTGATGGTGTTAGGGCGGGTAGGCAGTGACACTGGAAAGCTGGTAAGCTTTGGCTGTGAGAGGCTTAGTGTTCCAGGACTCAGACCTCGGACTCTGACCTGAGGATGGTGGTTGGTGTGCATTGGATGGTTAATCAGGGGAGTGACATTTGACAGGTGACTCCAGCGGGGTCTGGAGGATACGCTGCAGTGGAGGCAAGACCACACTCAAAGGTAGCAGTTAGGAGCATGATTTCAGTGGTTCAGGGGATGGAGAAGGGCAAAGGTAGAAGTGACAGGACACAATGACTCCCTGAATGTGGAGCTGAGGAATCTTGCGTTTACCTTTCAAGTTGCTAGTTTGACCAGCTCTGTAGATCGGCTGTTAAGAGAATAATAAATGAGAAGAGGTTTGGTGGTGGGAAAAAGGTGAGTTCCACTTGAGATATGCTGGACTTTGAACATCTAGGAGAGACCCTGTACACAGTTGGAAATAAGTGTCTAGAGCTCAAGAGAACTTTGGAGACTTGGGATATACATATGGGGGTGACAGGCCGAAGTGTGAGATGAACAGAGTGCCAAGGGCAGAGAGGAGAACAGCAAACATACATGGAAAATCAGAAAAGACAGGGAAGGAGATGAGAAAGGACAGTTAGAGGGGTGGGAGGAGCGCCAGGAGGAAAAAGGGTTCTGGAAGCTGGGACAGTGGTTTCAAAATAAGGCAGCAAGGTCAAGTGGGATAAGACGGTAAAGAAGATTTTGTGTTTGACGGCTAGCAGGTGACCGGTGACCTTAGCAATGGCAGTTTCATGTAAAGAAAGATTCGAAGGGGAGAAAATGGAGACAAAGAGTAGATACAATTTTTAAATTAGCTTAATCAAGCAGGGGAGGGAAACATAAGGTGAGAGTTTCCATGAGTAAATAGAGTTGTGGAAAAATACAGATTGAGACAGGAAAGACTTGAGCAGGGTTGTAAGCTGATGTGGGGAAGTGTCAATAGAAGTATTAATAGAAGCTGAAGATGTGAGAGTGAAAATAGTTGAAGTCTCGTGGGAGTGAGATGAAGAACAAAGGTGAAGAGTAAAGGAGGGGGAGTTTCTTACTTCTGTTCTAGGTTGAGGTAGGAGGGAAAGAATTATTTATAAGTAACATACATCCCCTTGTTAGCCATTATATAGTAGGAACAGTACTTTATGTCCAGTGTTTTATTTGGTCCGTGCCATTACCCCGTGAAATCTGTACCCCCATTTTATAGATGATGACACTGAGGCTCAGAATGTGAAGTAACGTTTAGGGAGAAAGCTCAGGGTGATTGCAAACCACTTGTTCTTGTTCTTAAGCCCAGTCCTAGCCTGCCTCCCACTGGCGGGTTCCCCCTAACAGTTCTGTTTTCTGTAGAGCTGTTAGAGGCTGTGCTTGAAAGTATCGAAGCTTCGGGGCAGCCGCCTGAGGATAAGAAAAGTCACCGGTTAGCGATAAGATAAAGCATGTCCCAGCAAGACTGAGGACCCAGCTGAAGCTGGAGCTCCTGTGCAGGTGACACAGTCAGGTGAGACAGCTGAGAGATGCTCTCCAGAAGCGTGGTTGCAGAGGTGAGTAAACCCAATTGTTTGGTTGATCCAAGAGTTGGCTAAGATGTGACTGACCAAGATCCCAGTTGGGAAGGATGTGAAACCAAAAGGAGCCTGGGAGTGGGGAGAGAATAGGGACTGGAGCAGAAACACAGACCAGGTGGTAATAAAGTAACGGAGCATGTGGATAGAGGGGTATTATGGTCAGAGAATAGAAGTTCTAGGTTGAAGCTTTCAGGGGTGGTGGTGTGTTCATATATGTCAGTCCATGTTTGCTGTGTGACAATCTCAAAAGGACACATATGCTTGTTTTTCTTTATCGTGGTTCTGTGGGTTGGCAGGGGTGCAAGCATTTTCACCTGGGCTGGGCTGGCTGAGCTCTAAGCTGCAGGGCTCGGGCAGGGGAGCAGCAGCTACGGGTGGCATAAACTTCTCAGGGTGGGTCGTGGAAGTACAAGAGGCCAAGCCTTGCTGTTACAGGCACACTTAAGGCCTCTGCTCACATCACATTCACTCACGTTCCATGGGCAAGAGAACTCCCGTGGCTAATCTCCAAACAGCAGAGTAGAGAAGTATACTCCATCCAAAAGTGGCTCGAGGGGTGGTTACAAATACAAATATTTCCTAAACAGCACTCCAGTCACCCCATGTGAGTAAAAGGGTTTGACCAGGGGACAGGGTAAAGGAGGGGAAGAGTATTTTCACGCAGGAGGTCAATAAAGCAAATGGGAACAAGATAGAATGATAGCAGTTGCCCAAAGAAATCCCATACATGTGCCTTTCCAAATAGCACCTGTTGGTTGAGTCTTGGGTTGAACCTCAGTGCACGAGGCAGCTGTACATGGAGTCTCTTTGGTTGGGCTCGTGAGGGTGTCCATGTGTAAGATCGAGGCTTTCTCAAGGACAGCAGAACTGGCTCAGGGCAACCAGTCATCACTACTAGGCAAGCAGAGCAGAGAGCTAATGCCTTCACTCATTAATCTCCCCATCCATTCAGAAAATATTTCTTGAATGGATGCTCCCGGCTGCTGGCCATACAACAATAAGCAGGACAGATGTAGTCCCTGCCATCTTGGAGCTTGCAGTTTAGAGAGGTGAAACCCCCCACCGTCTGCCCCAACACCAGCCAAAAAAAAGAAATTTGGTGCGTGGTCGAGGCTATGAAATGAACAAACAGACTAATGGTCAGATTCCTGTCAGATTCTGTGTTGGCTCGGTGGTGCTTGCCTGCTTCTATTATGCTTGTTCTGAAAGCCTAATCACACACAGTGTGTGTTACCATAGCCGTAGGCATTGATGGAGCATATCTTATGTAGCGCTGGGCTGGTCACCAGGGAGCACCACGAGTTAGCAATCCATCTATGGAAACAGGGCTTGACTGAAATTAGATGTCAACGTGATATTATTAGGTTCTTATCACCCACACCTCATATCGGCGCTAAGGAAGTGTGAAGGGAATTCATAGGAAGAATTAATGCATCTCACTAGCTGTGGAATGCCTGTGCGGTGCTGGGCACGGTGCTGCCTGCCAGTACTAAGGGGAGGCCTGTTCCTGGCGGGGCGCCGCGCTGGAGCTCCGCGGCAGTGCAAGCATCTGCCCACTAGATGGCGCCCAAGCGATCCTTTCGGGCCGTGTTATCCCCAAGGAGGAGGACTTCCGCCTGAGACCGTCTGCTGAGCCCTGGCTTTTTTCCTGACTACCCTATAGAGCCTTAGAAGAAAGGAGAAGTGACAGGCAAGTGCCTGAAGGATCAGGGCTGGTTTATATTTGACTTACAGAGCATTAGGCGTTGAATAGACGCAAAAGCACTTTTATTTGCTCACTGTCCTTGACAATGTTTGTGATAGCATTAACCTAACTCATGACAGTGTTACAATTTATGATGTTACCGATTCATTCATAACCATTGATAGGTTATATCATCCAGGAGAATCGGAGAAGGGCCTGAGGCCATTGAGCCCAGGAGAGAACTCATTCCCATCTTCCTGTCCAGAAAGATTGGTTTCACAATCTCAGAATATCCAGACTAGGAGCTAGTGGCATTTTTGTTACCACAAAAAAAGGAGCCGTTTTTTTTTTTTTCTTCCTTTCCCTATTTTTTAATGTGAAAAATTTCAAATCTATGGAGAATTGAAAGAATGGCATACATCCATTTACTCTTTACCTGGATTCACTAATTATTGTTTCCTAATATCTGGCTCTCTCTTTTTCTGCACTATGGACTCATGAATTTTAGGGTTTTTTTCCCCATGTTTCATGACATTATCATAATTTTTATTTTTGATGCTCAAATTGTCTCAGTTTTTTTCCTTCAAGCCGGTCCTACTACATTGTTCTTTGAGCACTCCTATGATTTCTCCCCTCAAATGTTGCAAGTCCACCTTCATTTTTATGCCCAGGTCCTAGAACCAGCTATTTCTCCATGAATCCTGGTTACTTTTAGTGGGGAATGGTATTTAGGAATTGTGATCTGGCTGCTGGCTCTTAGACACGCTGGTGTACAAAGTGAAAACCAAGACTTCCTCTCAGAGTTTCTTAAACTCAAAAGTTGAGTCCTTAAATGGAACCACTCTGCTGACCTCCACTGCTGACCTCCAGAGTGGTGTTGACTTAATGTGGCCACCAGGCTGAGTTACTTGGCCACCAAAAGAGATGAGCATTGTGGGGAGGGGGGGGCGGCAGGAGCAAACAAAAGTGCTGCACTTCTAGCTAGCATGGCAGTGATCCCAACCTTTCAGTGTCTGAAGGATATTGGGGATCTAAGAAGGTTAGGAAAGCAACCCAGATGAGAGGGGATTTATGGGGAGAGATTATAGGCTCTTAATACATTTATCTTCTTAGTCACATTTTGGACAGAGGCAGAGGAACAGAGGAACTAGCCATAAGCCATGGCCCAAAATGTTTGCAGGGTGGGTGTATTAGAGAGGAGGAGGGTTTGTGAAGGCTGCTACCTGAGCCATAACCAAGAATGATTAAGAGCAAGTTTAAGAGAAATGGCTTACAAAGCTGTGTGTCATTGACTCATGGCACTGTCCTCTTGGGGAACTGTGGAATTGCCCCAAGTAGAGTCACTGAAAACTGGCTCATCTTGTTCCAGCCTTTTGTGTCTTGACATTTCCAGGAAAATAACAATGCCCAGTTGAGTTCCAATTGGGGATGGTATTAGGTGGTAGTTAGCAGCCTGGGCTTGGACCTAGGAAGACCTGGATTTTAATCTCTAATCCTCTGTGACACCAGAGAAGGGGGAGAAGCCAGCCAAACTTTTGGCCCTTTGGGCTGGCCTGTCGGACTTAAATCTAGAGGAGATCCCAAAGCAAAGACAATCCTCTCCACCAAGTATTTCCTTAAGTGAAATTTTGCTGAGCAAGCTGAAATGAAGCTACAAGTCAGAAAATCTTGGGATATTGTAGTCCTGCAGCTTCAAAAAATTTGTCGTCTCAAAGTCTCATAGGCTTACAGTTTTCCAGTTTTGTAGTCATGAAAGTGCAGAAAGTTTAGGGGAGGAGGAGATGAAAATCAAGAGAGGTTTTCTTAGGTTTCTTGTGTTTGAATTTCAAGGCCCTTCTAGTGAGATTTTTAGCCTCAGTACTGCCCCAAACCAGCTTAACTCCTTATTGGGTTAACCTGATCCATTTCTCATCATTTCTAACTATGAAATAGAGGAAAGAACATTTCCAACCAAGGGAAATGATAAATTTCCTGTTATGAAGAAGAAAGAGAATATGATTTATAGTCAAGAGAACAGTCAAGAGAAATAGACCATGAATGGCCAAATATTGAAATTTTAAGATGAGGACTTTTAAATAACTTTAAAATCAATATATTAAAGGATATATGGGCAAAGATGAATATAATAGATGAAGATATGAGGAATTTCAGGATATATTTGGAAAATATTAAAAAGAACCAAATGGAAACCCTAGCACTGAAAAATACATTATCTGAAATAAGACAGAAAATCACTGGAGGGAATTAACAGCCTGTTGGTCACAATACAAGAAAGGATCAGAGAACTTAAAGACAGGTTCATAGAAATCAACCAAACCAAATCACAGAGAAAAGCAATGGAAAGTATTTAGCAATCTAAATTCTTTGTGCTACCCTAGCCAGACACTGTATTTTGAGCTGGATTGGCAGGGCTATCTCAGTGTGCATTTTTAGTGAGGACCCTGGCAACTTTGGGGAGGAAAGATTTTCTACAGCAAAGTGATAGATGCTATTCTTGTTGGACAGCCATGTTTTTAACTGAGTGGACAGGCCATTTGGTACAGGGGGTGGAGAGGGGCTTTAAAAATGATTTGACTGAACAGGAATAAGTTTAAATTGATAATTTAATATGGTCATTCATTCTCCTAATGATTACTGTAATTGACTATACTGACAATGCACATAAAGGTGTGAGCAAGGCAGATGGTGTCCTTGCTCTCACAGAACGGCGTCATGATGCAAACAATTCAATGAACAACCATTATAAAGGGTAAGTTTGATTTGGGTTACAGGGTGAGCCATGGAGTCACTCCTGGACCCCTTTATAAAAGCCATCACTCAGCGCTTACTATGAACCTGGCAGTGTTCAAAGTGCCTTCCTGTACTGACTCATTTAATCCTCGTTGCAGCCCTCATCACAGCCATTTGACAGGCAAGGAAACTGAGGCACAGAAGAGTTAAGTAACTTTCCTGCTGTTGTACAGCTCGTAAGTGGCAGGGCTGAGATGCAAATTCAGAAGCAGGCCCGAGAGCCTGGTCTCTTGTCTCCTCACTAAACCGTCACTCTGGATGTGACGGGGACTTGAGGTCCTCACTCTGAGTGCCTGTCTGAGGGCCCAGCAGGCCATGGCAGGAGGACCCAGACCTGATGGAAGATGCGAGCTTCCTTCCAGCGCCTGGCCTGGGACGTGGGACAAGTGGCTCTACCATCACCGTCTGGGCTGCTGGGCCTGGTGGTGGTAGGGTTCTGGGTAGTGATGAGCCCTGGAGCAGCAGGTCAGAACCTGAGCTGTCCCCTGTGATTCATGTGCCAAAATAGTATCTCAGATCTAGGCAACACTCAAGGAGAGTAACAATATTTGTTGCCAGTCGTTGAGCCTTTTTATGTACCAGGCTCTGTGCTAAGGGCTTTACACACAATATCTCATTTAATCCTCAAAAGAAACAAACAAACAAGAAAAACACATGGTGGTGGATACTACTATTATTCTCATTTCCCAGGTGAAAAACCTTGGCTCAGGGTCTCACAGCTGGTAGATGTTACACCGAGATTCGGACCCAGGCTGGCTCTGCAGACCAAGACCTACCTCCTGAGTCCTCTTGAAGGAATGGAAATGCAAATGCCTCCGGAGTCTGAAGGTTTTTTAAAGTCCCCCTCTTTTTTTTTCTAAGAGGAAAGATGAAAGAAAAACGAAAGCTGACCACTTCTTAGAAGTGTGTGCTGTGTCTCTTGCCTGCCTTTCCCTCCCCCACCCCCGCCATGCTGGCTATAAGAACACTCCTGTCTGAATGCGAGGGGCGTCCATTTTTCTTGGGAACCTCCCAGCTCTCTCACTGGTTTAGAAATTAAGGAAGATTTCCTTTTGACACTGTAGAAGTGGAGTGTGTCCAGCTATCCCCCCGTTTGGGCCTGTGGCAATGGGGGGAAGGTGGGAGGTACATGCAGGATTTGAGGGCCCAGGACACAGTCCGGCATCATGGACAGTTCACTCTACACACACGCACACGCACGCATGCGTGCACACACACACCTTCTCCTCCTGCAGCCAGGCGTTGTTAGGGAGTCTGAGCACATCTCTCAAGCTCTTTGCCTGCTCTGCTCTTTCACATGCAGGGCCACCTGCTAGGTTGGCCAGCGGTACTTCCTTGGCAGGGACACTCTGTTGTGTTCACTGTTCTGCCCCGGACAGAGAGGTGTAGTCAGTCTGTCCCTGCGCCCAGGCCGGCAGCTCCCCGAGCAGAGGCAGGAGTGGAAGGGAACTGAAGGAGTCCCTTGACGTGGGGAGGGAGTGGGGCTCCCTGCTCTTGCTCTTTGCCTAGTATTCCTTCTTTTTCCAAGTACTGTTCCAAGAAGTGGCCTCTTTGTCTCTGGTTGATTGGAAGCTGTTCCCCATCTTGGGGCCAACTCTGCCCTCCCCTTCGGAGCGAGAAGGAGCCCCATTAAGAGGAACGGAGATGTTGCATGTGTTTGGAATCCTGGCTACTTCTGCAGGACAGCCCCCGGCCTGCAGGAACAAGTGGTCCAGCGTTTCACACGGCCAGGGACCTGCACCTGGGTGAGGACGGGGACACTGAGCCCTCCGGAGGCTGCATGAGACCCTGGAGCTGGCCAAAGCCTGAATGGACCTGCCAAGGAGGCCTGAATGGGGTCATGCGGGCACTGCCTCCCCTTGGATTTGCAGAGGGGCCCAGGGGCACGGCTGTCTGCTTCTGGCTTCCATGTGGAGGGAAGAAACTGGGCACAGGCTGGCAGCATCTGCTGCTGGTTCTGACTTGGGGTCCATCAGCAGGAGGTTTGCTGAAGGAGCTGAGATTTAACACCTTGTGGGTTGGGAAGCTGCCAGTCCCCTGGGGGGCGGAGGCTGTGCAGGACGGCTGCTTTTTTTGTCTCTCACACCCGCATGTTACTTCCGCAGCCCAGCAGCAGATGGGCAGATGGGGGCGATGAGGAGTGTGAGGTGTGCAGGAAGAAGGAACGTGCGTTTCAAAAAATGGGGAGTGGGCAAAGATTCAATGTCTCTCTTTTGGGGGCGGAAGCATTCTGCTGTTTCAAAAATGGAGCGGGAGAGGGCTGGATGAGGATGCCCCTCAGACAGCTGAGCATACTGGCCAAGACCCAGCATGGGTACCAGACAGATCCAAGTTCAAATCTCTGCCCTGCCACCCAATGGCAGTAGCAAATGTATACTGATTTTTCTGCTAAGACTTTTCCTATGCATAATCTGATTTAAGTGTCACCAAACCACATAAAGTAGTTGCCACTTTTATTCACATTTGACTCGGGTTTACTGAGGTTCTGAGAGAGGAAGTAACTTGCCCAAGGCCGCACGCCTGGTGAAGATATATGTAAGGCTGACTTTCACACGAGGGCAGTTGGACCCTGAAGTCTCTGTTTTTAACTCCTGCTTTACAGTGAGGGCGGTGATTTGTAGTCTTCTCACTTCCCAGCCTCTGAGCCTGGGAGAGTCGCTTTATTTCTCCAACCTTAGTGTTCTTGCATCTGGGAAACGGGAAGATGAATGTTGTTCTCTTAGGATTCTTATGAGGATTGAACGGGAAAATGCTTGTAAAGCCTTTAGTCAGTGCCTGGCCTGTAATAAAGTCATCACTCATTCACCCAACAAATATTTACTGAGCGCCTGCTCTATGGCAGGTTCCATTCTAGGTGTGCAAGCTAGCAAAGTTCCACCACTACCAAAGGGAGTAAACAAGTAAGCTAGATAATCTCCAGCAGTGATGTGTGCTATGAAGAAAAGAAAACAGAGAAATGACAGTGACTGTAGAATTGGGAGGGACTATTTTAGTTGGATGGTCGAGGAAGGCCTCTTTGAAGAAGTGGCAGTTGAGCTTCATTCTTAAAGGGAAGAGACATGGAGGAAGAAGAACCTTCTAGATCCAGAAAGCAGCAAGTTCAAGGCCTGGGGTTGGGCACAGGAGGTAGGCTGTGAGTCTGGAGCATTGTGGGCAAGCAGATGAGTGGCACGTGAGATCAGGCAGAGGGTAGGTCTGGGCAGCCAATGAGGCAGGGTCGTGAGTGTTGTAGGAAGGTGTTTGCACCGTGGACAGACTTTGGAGGGCTTGAATCAAGAGAGCAGCGTGATCTGATTTATTTGTTTAAAAGGTGGCTTTGGCTGCTGTTTGGACAATAGAAGGTTGGGGGATAAGGGTGGATTCCAGGAGCCCAGGAAGGAGATTGGGATTGTAGAGAGAGATGATCGGGCTGGGGCCAGGCGGGAGCCCCAAGTGGAAAGCAGAGACTGATGTTTCCCACTGGGGGAACAGGCCGGCAGCCACGCAGATCTGAATGAAGAGGCGAATTGCACAACCTAGGCGTTTTCACAAAAGGAGCAAGCGTCAGACCTTACAGCCTGTCAAGAGTAGAGTTTGGGCTCTTTTCCTAGCACTGTAGAAATATTACTACTGATACCGGGCATGGTGGCTCAGGCCTATAATCCCAGCACTTTGGGAGGCCAAGGTGGGAAGATCACTTGAGGCCGGAAATTCAAGACCAGCCTGGGCAACATAGCAAGGCTCTGTCTCTACAAAAATTTAAAAAATTAGCCAGGTGTGGTGGCATATTCCTGTAGTTCCAGCACTTTGGGTGGCTGATGTGGGAGGATTGCTAGAGCCCAGGAGTTCAAAAGTGTTGCACCACTGCACTCCAGCCTGGGAAATAGAGCAAGACCTTGCCTCTTAAAAAAAAAAAATGAAAGAAAGAAAGAAAGATTACTATTGTCATTTGCCATGGAGCAGTATTTTGGTGGAGGGTGGTTTTGGTGTGGTGTTTATTGAACATAACTGCATATCCAGAATTTATGATGTCAATCTGGGTTTTCGTGTAGAACTAGGGTAGATAAATTTTGTCTGAAAATGGCTAGATAGTAAATATTTTCATTTTTGTGAGCCCTACTGTCTCTTTCCACAACCACTCAACTCTGCCATGATAGTGCAAAAGCAGCCATAGATAATGCATAAATAAGTGGGTGTGGTTGTATTCTAATAAAACTTTATTTACAAAAATAGTCAGTGGGCCGAATTTGGCCCATGGATCATAATTTGCCAACCCCAGTTAGAGAATATAATTTATTTCATGACCCAAATAATTTTGTCTTAAAACCACTTTAAGACATTTTCTTCAAACTCTTGAGTGTGAAAATACGGTGCATCTTCCACGCCTATGCTTATCTTAACACTGGAAAATATGATACAGTTTCAAGACTACTCAGCCCATTGGTTTTCAAACCTTAGGGATCCCTTAGTGGTAATTCAACCAGACCAGGTGAGGGTGGGAGTGGAGGGTTTTGGCTCCTGCTTCTGCTTCACCCAGGAGCCCTTCTTTGATCCTAATTTTTTTTTTTATTGGTGGCCTTGATAAGAGTTTGTTTGAGTAAAAGGGGTTAGGGGCAAGAAAATGATGGAAAACCATCAATCCAGTCCAACTGGCTGGAGATAATCTCTCCCTTCCAATGACATACATTAAAGATGCATTCGTTACATGATTGATTGCTCATAGAGAAAATTAACATCGATTTTCTGATTGGCCGTGGGTGTGAGGAGAGTAGAGATGAGGGAAGGGTCTACCTTCTGAGCCTTTTGAGGTGGGGGCAGCAGGCAGGCATTTGGAGGCCTGGACAGTGGCTTGAACTTCACATAGGGACCCAGTTAGGCTGGAGTCTCCGTTCTGTCACTTAGTAGCTAGAAAAGTTATTTATTTTAACTTTCTGATTATCTGTTTTCCCAGCTGGAAAATTGGGATGATACCACTTCCCTTCCCAAGCTGTTGGGTGGATTAAATGAATTACTTTATGCAAATTGCCTAGCACATTGCCAGCTGCTTGAGAAATATCAATTTCCTTCTTCCTTTCCTTTATTCATTCTGTTTTCAGAAGTGTGGACTTTCTGCCGCCTCTTTCCTGTTGACCTCAATTTTTATGCCCTGATCTTTTCTTTTCTCCTTAGGATGTGGCCAGGTTCTGCGAGCCCCAAAGGGTCAGATTTTGTTGGAGAGCTACCCACTAAATGCTCACTGTGAATGGACCATTCACGCCAAACCTGGGTTTATCATCCAATTAAGGTAAGGGGCTGGGGCTGGAATTAAGGAGTCTGGGGTCGTAGAAAACAACTGGCACGTGGTAGCTAATGTCCCCAGGACCTGAGGGCAGAGGGCCCTGGATCCCATGATCACAGGCCAACTGTCAGCCCTTTATGCTTAAAAGCAGAAAATGTATGTTGGAGCTATTCTCTTTACCTCTCAGGGATTCTGTGGAATAAGGCTTGGCTAAACCTATAGTCAACTAAGCACTTGTCATTCACTGCTCTAGAACTGTGGGGCTCCGAGGGTTTTACCCAAGGATAACACAAACATACTGACAGCAAAATACTGAGAGCAATCCAGCCATCCACAAATCTTTAATAAGGCTTCCTATTACCCCATGCTGGGATGGTCCTATGGAAGGGATGGGAAGAAGTAAAGGCACAGGTCTCACTTTCAAGGCATTTATACTCAGATTGGAGTTGATGCTTGTCACAGTTCCTTTAATTGCTGTTCTCAGCAAACAGCAAACACCCTACAACAAGTAAACCACTTCTGCCCCGTGTGGACGATAAGCCATTTTCTTCTTAGGGAGCTTTGGGGTCCTCACAAATGTTCAGTGTATGTCATAGTCCAGGGTATAGACCCTGCTGTACTGTGACTATTGATAAATAAATACCACAAGGGAGCCCTGTTTCGTAGGAGCTGTTCACTGCTGCACCCTAGCGCCTGGAGCAGTTCATGGTGCGTGAGAGGTGCTTGATCAGCTCTTGTTGCACGAATGAATGTTGAGAGAACTGCCTTCTGACTCCAGTGCATCTTCTCTCTCCCTCGGAAAACACCTCCCTTTTTCCTCTTCAGGGAAGCAGGCGGCTCACTCCCCCCTAGGATTTCTAGAGTCACTGTCCCTAGACAATTAGCTCTTCCATTTTAAGCCAGTGGCGAGGTGGGAGGGGATTGAAACCCCTGATCCTTTAGGGCACAGGCTTTCAATAAGTATTTTCTGGGTGGATCCGTGGGCCCAGAGGTTGCCACATGCCAGCTGGCTCCTTGAATGGCTCTCTGTCCTCCAAGGGGGACAACCAGAACCCTGAATTAAAAGGACCCAACGAAACAGATCCCCTTCCCAATCCTGCTCTTCAAAACTGGCACGTGGTAGCTAATGTCCCCAGGACCTGAGGACCTGAGGTTGGGAGTGAGTCTCATTAGCTGGGCTCTCTTGGAGGAAGGCCAGCTCCAGGGGCACGTGAGGGGCAACGCTGTTTTACCCCGTGGGCTCACAGCTGGGTCTGCCAGGGATGAGAAATGCGGGTGTTAAGTGCTGCATGTGAACATTTCAGCAGCTACGGGACCAAGACAAATGATCCCCTCAGGGCCTCTGAAGAGCCTCTCCAAGATCCAGGACGCAGAAGGAAATTCCAAAATACCAAAGCAATGGAGGATTGAGAAGCTCATTAGCTGCCAGGAAAGGGCCCTGGGAAGGTGTGGAAATACGGCGAGTTTCTTTCCATCTAGTTAAACCCGGACCTCCTGGCCGGGGATGGTAATAATAATGACGCAACACTAGGACGCAGATGCACCATGTTCAGCCCAGAAGCTCAACAGTTGTCCCTGACGTCCCCTCTGCATCACCTCCCACCTCTAGGCCACCACAAAATCTATTTCCTTACCTGTAAAATAATCTCGCGTCCATCCATGTCTCTCTGTCCCCACTGCCCCCGTTCCATTAGTACTTCAAACCACCACCATCCTCCATGGGATTTGTGTCCTGGCTTCCTCCTCCACTTCCCCGCGCCTGCTCTTGCCAGCTCTGCCATCCTCTCTCCGCAGAGGCTAGAGTGAGCCTTTGAAATCCTGCATCTAATCACCATTCTCTTGTTGAAAATTGCTGGTGGCTTCCTGTTGGGCTTGGAATGAAATCTGAATTCCCTACCACCCAGAATTTATCATAGGCTTTCCTTGCTGGCCTTGGTTCATATCACGCCCTCTTTTACCTTGCAGCATCCCTGGCTTTCTTTCCTCAAACACGCCAAGCTCATGACTGCCACAGGGCCTTTGCATATGCCAACTCCTCTGCCTCAAGACCTTCCCATAGCTGGCGTCCTGGTACCATCCAAGTCTCGGAATCTCTGCCCTGATATTATATCCTCAGAGAGTTCTTCATGTCAGAAACGTAACTCCCCAGTCACTCTTTGTGTTCTTCCCTGATTTCTTTTATTCATAGCACTGAGCATGTTTTGAAATTACCTTGGTTTATGGTCTCCTCGCTTAACATCTGCGTTCTAGATCAGAGCTCATCTCCATGAGGGCAGGCACTGTGTCTAGTTGGTAGTTGGGGTACCGCTATGCTGATGGCACCTAGGACAGTGTCTGGCACAGAGCCAGCCGCCAATGTAGGTGTTGCATAAGTGAACAAATGAATGAATGCATGAGTGCAATCACAGTTGCAATGTCTCATTTCAGCTTCAGATACAGCTGTGGTCTCCGTTAGTTGGTGGCCTTGCCCTCACTTTCCAGACAAAGATATCAAGGCCAAGAGAAGGAACTGACTCTTCAAGCCCCACTGTGAGTGAGTGGTGGCTCTGGATGCAAAGTCAGGTGTCCTCTTAGATGCTAGAGCATGTTTCACAAAGTGTGATTCACAGAACTTATAGCCCACAAAAAGCCTAGTCATCAAATTTTTGTGAAGTAACAATGATTAAACTCAGTTATTGGGTTTGTTCGTTAGTACATTTGTTTGTTAGAACATTTAAAATACACTGATTGTCAGCCAGGCACAGTGGCTCATGTCTATAATCCTAGCACTCTGGAAGGCCAAGGCGGGAGGATCACTTGAGCTCAGGAGTTCAAGACCAGCTTGAGCAAGAGTGAGACCCCCCATCTCTACTGAAAATAGAAAAATTAGCCGGGCGTGGTGGTGCGTACCTATAGTCCAGTCTACTTGGGAGGCTGAGGCAGGAAGATCATTTGAGCCCAGGAGTTTGAGATGACAGTGAGCTATGATGATGCCACTGCACTCTAGCAGAGCAGACTCTAGCCCGGGCAACAGAGCGAGACTCATACACACACACTGATCGTCACTATATATATACACTGATTGTCACTATATTCCAGTGTTCTCTAATCCTGGTATGTGTGGCTTTTACCCTAGGTAGTAAAAATATTCCTAGTCCCAACTTTTCAGGTGGCTGTCCTGGGCCTTTCTGTCTATTTATACTTCTTTTCTAGAGCTTGGAGAAGATGCAGATGTACATCTTGTGAACTTGACACTCAGGCGGTTTCCCTGGGAAACTTTGAAAAACAGCCTCTCTCGCCCTGGGATGGGGCTGCTTCTTTTCTTGTCTCTGGGAATTAAGGGCTTAGTATTGTCTGCCTTTCCAATCTGATGTATCCTGATGTTTTCAAACCCAAGACCCCTTTTAGATAAGCACAGGTATATTATGTCTGCTTAACCCCCATGATTCCGATTTGGTGCTACTTTTTGGACTCTTTGGGGTGAGTGTTATTCTGTTAGCCATAAGGCAGTTTACCTTCTGCTCCTTCCAGTAAACAGCAGAGTATGCAGAGCTTGGTTTCCTTTGCTTAGTCTTGCAAAACAACATGAGCCTTTTCTATTCCCCAACTATAAAATTACAACATCATATCCATTCAGTCACCTAGCCAACAGTATTTGTTTGGCATCTCTGTGTGCCAGGCACTGTGCTGGGTGCTGTGAAAACAATGGCAGAACAAGACAGATGCTCCTCCCTGCCCGTAAGGAACTCGCAGGCTAGTGGAGCAGAGAGGTGAAAAAAAAAAAAAAAATCAAGGAGATCAGCATAAGAAATTGAAATTTGTGCCTACATTATTAGGAAAACAAGGGTTCTCCTTCAGAAAGAGTGGCGAGGAAGGCCTCTTTGAAGAGGGGCTATTTAAGCTTAGGCCATGCGGACTGGGAGGCAAAGTGCCCCGGGAAGAGGGACAGAACATGCAAAGATTATCTACATGGAACAGGGCACCTCCCTCCACCCTGGCATGTGCGCGTGTGTGCACATACATGCAAACGGTATGCATGTGACACTCCTCTGTTCCTCTGTGGCGTGAACTCCCTAAGCTCCAGTGCTCCCGGACCACTGTCCCATCGGAACAGGCCGGTGGTGCCATCTGTTCCCAAGACCTGTTCATCACCTGCCTTGAACATGCCCAGGGCATGTTTCCTTCTGTCCCCTCTCTACCCGCAGGTTTGTCATGTTGAGCCTGGAGTTTGACTACATGTGCCAGTACGACTACGTGGAGGTACGCGACGGGGACAACAGCGATGGCCAGATCATCAAGCGCGTCTGTGGCAACGAGCGGCCGGCCCCCATCCAGAGCACGGGCTCCTCACTCCATGTCCTCTTCCGTTCCGATGGCTCCAAGAATTTCGACGGCTTCCATGCCATTTTTGAGGAGATCACAGGTAAAGACCACGGAGACACATGTGGCACTTTGTGGCTTGCTCCAGACAGATACCCCCTTTCTGTGTGCCTCCCTTCTCCCTGCTCGACCGGGTGAAAACCTAGCATGTCGGATTCTTGGAAGAAACCTACACACTGAAGAAAAAAGAGGGAAATGGCCAGGTAGATCTCAGAAAAGCTCACCTACAACCACAGCCTGGAATCATTATCTCTCTTATGCAGATCAGTTGGCTGGAGCACAGAGAGGCTGGAGAATCTGTCCGAGGTCACACAGAACCGGAGATTTGTACCCAAGCAGTTTGGCTATAGAGCTGCCATGAGGGGGCCTCTCATAGTTAAGAGCATTGGCTTTGGATTCCTGGCAGGTCAGATCAAGCTGTGTGACCTTGGGTAAATTCTTTTACCTCTCTGGGCCTCAGCCTCGTTATCAGTGATAAGGGAATAGCAACATGTCCTGCTCCATTAAGGAGGCTCTGGGAGACAGAACAAATGAAGTGCTCAGCATAGTCTAGGACACAGTAAGCACTCAACAGCTGCCCAACCCCAGGCATTCCCTTCTCCTCCATTTACCGTCTGTATTGCCAATAGATATTAAAATCTTAAACTACAATGTCAAGTGTCGTTTACCTGATGAGTAACTTTAGGCCTGACTTTAACTCCTTCTCTAGTCATATCAGGAAGCAGGATTTGACCAAAACAGCCAAAATGCTCAATCCTAAGAAATCACCTCAGTCTCATTGTTCTGAGTTTGGATCACATCAGTCTTTACAAAATAAACTCAGCCTTTAAGTTCAATTTTTTAAAATACTGTATTTAAAAAAAAAACTTATAATGGCATTCTGATCATTAAGGCTTCCTTATGTATAAGGTGTGATATGAAAGTCTCAGGAAAGGAGTGGGTGGCTGTATAATCAATTTCTTCCATCCCATTCATTCAGTAAGATGGGCAGTTCCTGGCTGCCATCTGCCCCTCCTGTAGGATGCCCCCCCCCGCCGCCACCCCCCCATACCCTGCCTGTGGGGCTGTGCAGGGCCTGGGGGTGGCCTGGTGTGATCAGCCTATGGCTGAATCCCTGTCTCGGGGCTTAGGCCGACCAGGGTCCCACGGGAGGCACATCTGTGGGGACTTAGGGCAGTCAGCAAGAGCCCACTGTCTGAGAAGCCAGCGGGGCCAGAAACAACTGGCCAGCTTGTGACTTTGGGAATGAGGGAGGGTCAGGAGAGTCTCTTCCTTCCTCAACTTCCCCTGCAGAAGTTTGGGGAAACTGCCTGCATTTTGGGAATGCAGTCAGAGAGCACCGATTCTCACTCCTCAAACTCCCTTGTCTGTCTGCTTGTACTCAAGTTCTTTCCTCTGGCTAAAGTCTGGCTAAAGTCTGTTTCAAACCTGCATATCAAAACCCATCCTTCAGGGCACATATCACATTCTTCCTCCTCTGCTAAATCTTTTCTCTTGCTCCCATGAGCTGTGACGTTGCCCTTTTCTGAATGTCTTGTAGCACTTTCTATTCCTTCTGCATGAAACATTAACTGTATTTTATGGTTCAGGTTATAGTCCTTGTATACCTTTAATCTGGTAAGTAGGATGTCCTGTTCATCTTTGCATTTCTCTCGCACCTTCCACAGAGCAAGCA
The DNA here is from genome assembly GCA_008750895.1 of Mirza zaza. NCBI lineage: Eukaryota > Metazoa > Chordata > Mammalia > Primates > Cheirogaleidae > Mirza > Mirza zaza. The sequence continues at coordinate 23,756 of VSMD01128756.1, forward strand.
CTCAATACAGATTTGTTGAACTGAGCTTAAGGATCTCCTTCCTTCCTTCCTTCCTTCCTTCCTTCCTTCCTTCCTTCCTTCCTTCCTTCCTTCCTTCCTTCCTTCCTTCCTTCCTTCCTTCCTCTCTCTTTCTTTTTCTCCCTCCCTCCCTTCCCTCTTTCTTTCCTTGCTTCCTTCCTTCCTTCCTTCCATTTTGTAGAGACAGGGCCTTGCTATGTTGCCCAAGCTGGTCTTGAATGCCTGGCCTCAAGCAATCCTCCTATCTAAGCCTCCCAAAGTACTGGGATTACAGGTGTGAGCCACCAAGCCCGGCCCAAGGGATATATTTCTACATTGGGATAAATGAATGTAGGATTGATGGGCAACACACAGACCAGTGTTTCCCAGTCTTTTCTGTAGAAAAATAGTCCCCAAGACTCTCCATAAAATGCAGGTTCTGAGGTCAGATAAGCTCAGGGAAGGCTGACTATTATGCACATTCTTAGATATTCGCAATGCATATTAGAGCATTGAACTGAGAAGTTCTGCAGTAAAGAAGTCTGGTTAATTATCACGGAATGCCAGCAGCATGTCCCCAACATATATGAGCCCAGACCCCTATTTAGTTTAACACATCAACATCTCAAGGGCTAATGTTTACAGCATATAAGTTTGGAAATTCTTGAGTACACCTTCAACAGTGTCCCATAAAGATCATCTTCAAGTTGCTTTCCCCCGGTACCTGGAATGCTGAGCTTTTTTGAAAGAAGATGGTCTTCAGTTGTCCAAACCCTATGAGAGAGATACAAGCATGGCTCTGTTTTCAGCAGCGTAGCGTTCCTGTGTGTGTTTGCTTTATGCTCTGCAGACTGCAGTGGTCTTGAGCATACTTCTGGAGCCTTTGAAAACGTCACATGATATCAGCAACATTTGACAATTAGTGAGCATTTGTTTTAGACATCCTCAAATAATAGTACCATGAATTCAGTAAAAAAGGAATAAACATATGACGAGAAGACTTTGATAGATAAATGAAAGACTTTGGGCAAGATGCCAGGCTGGAAGACATCACCTCGTTGCACAGTGGCCTGAGGGATGCCTTTTCTCTTGCAGCGTGCTCCTCATCCCCTTGTTTCCACGATGGCACTTGCGTCCTTGACAAAACTGGCTATTACAGGTGTGCCTGCCTGGCAGGCTACACGGGGCAGCGCTGTGAGAATCGTGAGTATGCCTCCCCAGGGGGAGTTAAGGTGTCACGTGGGGCTGGCATGGGGAGGGCTTTGGGAGCTTGCAGGGCCTGTTGCTTCTTGGCGTCTAGGATGGTCTGTCCAAGATGGCACGTGGTGTGGACACCCCCATTGAGTGGTTCCCAGAAGGGCAGGGCTGCTGCTGAGTCAGGTTGTTTGGAACTACCCAGGTTTGTCCATTGCCATTTCTATTAATAGCCCTCACCTGCTGCAAATACCTCTCAGAAATATTCAGTGGCCTTGAATAATATTCAGAGCTCAGAAACACCGAGAATAGGTCCATAGTAGAAAGCCACTGGTAAACTCTCCTGTGGCTCAGAGTCTGACTCCCTGTCCATCCTAACATCTGGATTTTAAAGTACTCTCCGGGGCGCCATTCACAGACTCCAGTGTGTTATTGCAATTTAGAGTCCTGCAGTGGGCGGGGGGGGTGGGGGGGGGGGGGGGAGGAAGGATATTGCAAGGTGACCATGAACTCCGGCTTCCCAGGGACAGTCTCAGACTATGCATTTTGTCTGGACATAATTATTAATAGCAGCTTCTTTCATGTTCAAAGTGTCCTGAATTGGATGACAAATTACATGATCATCCTATAAATAGAAGACAAGGTTAGGGGAGTCACAGACCAACCAACCAACATTTATTGAAGGAATAGTGGGTTCTGTGGGAATGCAGAAAAAAAAGATACCCTGCCCTTCTCTCAAGGAGCTTATCCTGCCCTGGTGAGACAAAGTCCAAGCTTCTTTTGCTGGAGGTGGGACAGAATCAAGGAGTCCTAGCAGAAGGAAATCCTTCCAACCATGCAATTCCACGGCTCTCTGTCTCTAGGATGCTCTCCTTTTGCTCTAACCACTCACGTCTCCCTCCGTCAACCTCCTGCCTGAGCTTATCCTGTCTACCCCACTGATCCCCCGAGTTCTCCAGTTCTTGCACACAGGAGTCAAAAGCAGAACAGTAACAGCCCCCAGTAACCTACAGTCAACCAAATAGTGGAAACAAGGGGAAACCAACTCAAACAAATGACCCACTCCAAAGCAGGCAGGAACTTCTAATTCATGTTCTTGAAAAGGCAGAACATGACTCTTTGATATTATCTTCAGACTTCTGCCTAAGAAGATAAACTGGAACCTGCTGAGTCTAAGCATGTATCTGACAGGGCAAATCCTTTGTCTTTGGGAAGAGTACGTGCAGACCACTGCATATGGTGGCACAAGGACTCTCCAGCCTAGCCGTACAGTGCCAAGGACTGTGTCACTGGCAAAGAGGAACTTAAACAATATGACCCGAAATCACTTATCAAGGGTGCCAGGTAATAAGAACCTATGTATGACAGGTATCCTAACAGACAGTTGAGACCCAAAACCAATGACATTGACTCCAGCTATCAGCATGGAATGAGATGTGCAAAAGAACAAGAAGCATCAAAACTTGAGGGAGAGCAAAGGAGGACAGATAGTGTCCCAGGCAGGGCTCCCCAAAGCAGATCCTGAGATGAGTGTGTGTGTGTGAGTGAGAAGCTCATAACGGTGTGGGGAAGCCAGCCTGGCAAGAAAGGGGGTCTAAGGAAGGGTGTGATTCCATGCAAAATCCCAGCGTCAGTGTGAACCAGTGAGATCTGGAATACAAATTCCATCTCGGGAGTTTGTCCTGGCTTTGAGGCAGGGGAGCTGGCCTTTCATATCCCTGCAGCAATATGTCACTGGCCGAGGGCTGCCCTGTAGAGTAGGAGGGCATACGCCCTGGGCATGCCTGGCTTTCTGTGCATGTGGGCAACGTAATCCAGCAGCCCCTGACTGTCTGAAAGACAGTCAGAGGTACATGCCCTTGGAAGAAAACACCATAGAATGGGGAGGGAGAGGGGCCACACAAACAGTGAAAGTGGACCCGGGTGCAGAGCACCCACAGTTTCTGCCATGGTCATTCCTAACTCTATAAGGGCCTCGTCTGCCAGCATTCTCTAAAGTCCGCACATTTTTCAAGTTAATTTTCATTAATGCTTCCCTGCAAACAATGCAGATGGGAGCCAAGGTTTCGATAGTGCGTCCCTGAGCGTGCCACCGAGTTCTGCTAAAAGCGTCCTTGCTCTGGCTTGGCACAGCTGACGGGAGTGTGGCTATGCTACAGGCTTAGAGAAGGATGCTCTACGTTGTGGTCCCTGCCTCATTTGAGCCTGCTGCTTTGTGTGTAAGGCAGACCGGAGACATGTTGCTCTCTTTTTGTTTCCGGAATTTGTGTCTAGAGTGTGATTCTAGAATCCTGACAGTGGCGAGTCCTGAGCTTTAGCCTGTAGATTCAGAGGAAGAAACGAAAAAAAAGGAAAGGCTTAATTTCTTGACGAACTGACTACACAATATTAGGTCTTTGATAAACAAAGGTAAAATTGGAAAGAAGTAAAACAACCAAATAAACCGAACTGCCTTTAAGAAGCTGGGTCACATCCAGGGAGAACGATAAATTGGTCCAAAAGTTGTGACTAAAATACCCATTGGTAGCTCGTGAGTCAGAAATGGATTTCTCAGCATTGCTCTTCTAGCAAGAAAAGAAAACATAATGAAAAAAGAATATAAAATAAGTCATTATGAACTGATTCATAACTTGATTTACAAACTGTCTCAAATACTTTAAAACACCAGCATAGATGGGCAAGAGAATGCTCCTTTGCTGGTTTTCAAAATATTGTTCACAAACCATAATTCCCTGAGTGCCATGGGTGAAGGTATTAGCGGCAGATGACTGGCCTCCATATGGGGGAAATAAATGTTTTGTATTTTCTGTAAGATCCAAGTTTGTTTTTGCTTCTAGGAAATTTAGCGTGAGTTCCAACTAACTCAGTGGGGGATGCATCACAAAAATTGTCAGGGGCAGTTTACCTGATAGTTTCTGAATAAACCTTAACCATTTTTTCCAAAACAGCCTGTTACCTAGAAAGGCAAAAAACAGGAAAAAGATTTACGTTATTATTTTCCTTATAAGGATACCAACAAACTAGAAAATTCTCCTTGGAGAGAATTGTAGGAAGCAACTCAAGCATCTGGGATTCTCTGAACTCTGAAATACCCAAATTGGACTAGGCTCTTGTATTTTTAGAAAAATAGCACCAAAGTCAATATTAATGAGAATTCTGTCTTTTATTTACATAGTTCCAAATCTGACAAGGGAACCGCTTCATAGGTGCTGCTTTACTGACCTGTCCTGTTAAAGTTGTTGTGGAAAGGTAGATGGTTCTTTTTGCAGATGAATGATCTGAAGCAGAGCATGCAAGACCCTGGCCCCCATCAGATTCGAAACCCGAGGCCTGAATTCCACATTTCACACATAGTTCACAGTCTATCAGACACAGTTCTTGCCGTGTGGCTTGGTGGGACCCCCGATGATCAACTGACAAGCCCTGGTTACCAGCGTGTCCCGTTTGCGAGTCCTCTCAAAGGACTTCCCTTCCCCACTAAGGCTCATCTGCATGTCTTCCAAAGAGAGTCTTGATTGACAGTCTCTTAATAGAAGCTATTTCCTTTATTTTCTTTGTGTATGTTTATGTCTGTGCGTGGAGTAGAACAGAAATAGGTTTTTTTATTTAATTACAGAAATAGATGCTTATCCAAAAAATCAAACAGTACAGAGGTGTGTGAAATAAAAAGAGCATTTTGTTTTCCCTGGCCAATCCTGATTACTAGTAGAACCACTGTTAGAAACCTGGTGTGTATCCTTCCAGACTTGTTTCAATGGTATGCAAACCTGAGTTGTCTATATGTCATTGTAGTGGTTCTCAGCTGGGGCTGATTGGGTTCTTCATTGGCACCCCCAGGGGATATTTGGCAATGTCTGGAAACAGTGCTGGTTGCCATAACTGTGGGAGTGGGGGAGGGGGTGCTATTGGCATCTAGTGGGCAGAGATCAGGGACACTGCTAAATATCCTACAATGCACAGGACAGGCCCCACAACAAAGAGTTATCCAGCCCAAATGTCAGTGCCAAGGTTGAGAAATCCTGTCTTAAACAAAAGTGGATTAAAGTATATACACAATTTTCAACTTCTTTTCAGTGCCCATATTATGGATTTTTTTTTCCCAAGTCAGTCCATGTTGGTAAATCTCACTTGAGAAAATGATTGCTGAATATTCCATTGTACGGACGAATGTATAATCATATATTCATCTAAGCCCTTAAGATCAGACTTGATATTGTTTATAATCTTTTATAAGATTATATACTATGCTCCTATGCAGAGGACTGCAATGAATATCCTTACATATATCTCTTCATTCACACATAGAGATAATTTTGTAAGATAAATTCTTAGATGTTGAACTGCTAGCTCCAAGGGTACACACATATTTAAACTTAGAGAGCTATTGCCAAAAGGGTCACTAAGAGGTTTTGCCAATTGACTCGATGAACTATTCCTTATAAATACCAGTCGTTAAAGTAAAAATTGGGATCCGAGTTTCATAAACTAGGGTCTATTCTTGTCGAGCTGTAAATGGCGTGATTGGCAAAGGGATTCCATCGGTCTGAGGATAAAGGATGAGAAACACTCGGCGAGGTGTGGCCAAGTTCTGGTGGCGGAGGGAGAAGGCGCGAGGGTCCCTGATGGGACGGTCTTCAAGTGCTGCCACCCTCGGCCTCCCCTTCCCTAGATCGTCTGCCCAGGAGGAGGAACCGTCCCCTACGCCAGGGTGACCTCCTCCGTCACAAGGGGAGTGGCGGCCCCTCAGCCTTGAGGCCGAGCCCAGCATCCTGCCAACACCGTCAGCAGCCTCCGCCTCCCCGGGCCACCTTGTGAGAAACTGGGGCCCCTTCTTCCCTCTGAAGTTTCCTGTTTCTTTGTATGACACACAATGACAAAATAAGTCCTCGAGTAAATGGTCGGAATCTTGTTTTGCAAAAGTGGAGAGCGAGGGATTCATCGTCCTGCTCTAATTTCCATGCGGCCTTTGTTCCCCCGGCCCAGTTGATGACGCCGGGCTTTCGCCCTGCATCCTAATGAAGGGCGATGAAACGGGCCACATCGTGGGGCACAGTGTTCACACTGCGAGCTCTGATGCGCCTTTGAACAAAACAAGCCGGCCTCCACCAATTAAAGAAAAATGGTGAATCTGGATTCGTGTGGGGTTTGGAGTCTCAGGAGGTTTCCCACTGGCGCGTCCCAAGGCCTGGGAAGAAAAGAGGCCGCGATGAGAGGCACGCTGTATACTCCAGCTTCAAAGGGGCGGCCCTCATTTCTCAGCAGGACGAGGGCTGGGGGACTTGGGGGTTTGCGTGGAAACCCTGAACGCTGATGCAGGGACTGTGTGCTGAGACCCCCTGTGGGGAGCTGTCGTCTCTCCCCTCGAAGACAGAAATCGTAAGCTGTGGCTTGGCAGACGATTGCAAATGGTTCTGAGGCCTCTGAGGTGAGGCGTTTAAAAATGGAATTATTTACTGCCTTTTTTACAGTTCTAAGAAGACCTCTCTTATCCTTAATGCACCTAAAAAACAGGTGCGTCTTTGTCCATCGGGAGGTGGCACGGCCTGGGTAATAAAGAGCTTGGAATCTGTGGTCAGCAAGACCTCGCTTTGAGCCTGAGTCTGCAGTTTACCAGCCAGGTGGCCTTGAGCAAGTCATTTAACTCCTGTGAGCCTCAGTTTCCCCATTTATAAGGTCCAGAAAAATAATACCAAATACCTCTCAGGGCGCTTGTGGGGATGGAAGGAGGTGACCCACACAAGGCACTGAGTTGAGTAACAGGAGTTATTATTCTCCTTACTGCTTCCAACTCCATGTGAGGGCCATTTGCAAGTAAGCAGAGAGTAGGGCATTCTCTGGAGAAGAGAATTGTCTTCTCCTCCTCTCTGGAGAGGAGGTTAGGGCAACAACACTGGTTTCCACAAACTAGATGACTATGACAAACCTTTCTCAGGGCCCCGGGGTTTAAGAAAACTCTTCCAAGACTTTCTGAGTTTCCTCTGTGAACTCATCTTCCCGAATCATTGCTGAATACTACGTATTGCTGCCACTGCACCAGCACACAGGCAAGAACGATCTGGTTTAAAAGGACGGGTAGATGTGGCCAATGTCATGGTCATAAAGAAATCCTGGATCCCAGGAAAGGACAGCCACATTGGGCATGATGGATGGGGAGGCTTCGTAGCCCAGACAGCCCAGAGTGGGGTGTATTAGAATGACAAATGAAGTCATATCACGGAGGAACTAGATTTGGACATCCCAAAGTAGGTTGCCCAGAGCATTTTGCTGTCTGGTTGGCCTCCCTTTTTCTCATGGGGTTTCAATAGCCACTCATTTAATGGGTAGTATGGGCTGTGTGTCAGTGCTCTGGTGGTCATTTTGGAGACTAAGGCTTGAGAGTAACATCTTTTGTATTTTGTTAGAGGGACAGGCAACAAACGAGAAGGAGCAGTTTGGCTTGGGGAGGGTGGTGTCAGGAGTATAGGGATAATGGAGAGAAGACCTGGGGAATCCATAGCTATTACCCACAAGCACTTGAGAACCCAGAGCCTGGAGGACCCCAGGAAGACCATCAGCTAGTGGCTGCTACCTCCTCACGCATTCCCTGGGGCTCCATCTCCTCACCCTCCCTAACATGGAAATGCATCTCTGACACCCTTCTGGGTGTGTTCAGAGGGATACTGTCCCATTCGGATTTAGATCCAAAAAACAAAATCTGTCACTGAACCAGTAGAACTATGCCCTTGCATATGTAGTTAATAAGGGATGTGTTTGGGTTTTTTGTTTTTGTTTTTAAATTTAGGGGAAAAGTGTTCTTTTCATTTGGGTCCATCCTTGTTGAGTGAGCCTGTGTCTCTACAGACCAAATGACATCTTGGAATTAATTCCGTTGGGCTCTGGTGGCCCTGTGGTTCTTGGCCAAAGCATAGCCACGTCTCATGTTTGAGGATCGTGCTGGAAAGGGAACATTTTGCTAGTTGGCAATTATGTTAGCATGGACAGCATTCCAGGCAAGTAAGGTGAAGACAGGTAAGGCCACGAAAACAATTCTCAGCCTGTCAGCCTCTGAGAACTGGGAGTGGAGCACCCCTCAGCGTGGAAAGGGCTGGACCCGCAGTGGCTTTGAGAAGCCTTCACTTGCACTCGCCTGCTCTTGCCAAGGCCCTCTTGGCTTTCACTGTGGCAGCTGAGGTCGCTGAGGCAGGACTGAACACCGGAGGCAGATTTTATTTTGGTTCTGGGTTAAGAAGTCATCCATTAGGACTGTGATGGCCTGTCTTCACACTGAGGGAAGAGGGAGGAGGGTGCAAAGAACAGAAGAACAGTGAGAGCATAGCAGAGTTAACTTCTGGTGGAGACAAGCATCTCTGTCATCGTGGGCCCCGAGGTGGATGCCAGCCTCTTGCAAAGGCTACAGAGCCCCCACTTTTCCTTAAAGGCTCTTGCCTTATGGGGCATTCGCTGCCTGTCTCTCTTCCTGCTTCAAAAGATGAAAGCTTCCTCTTTGCAAAACACAAAGCATTCTTGTTGGTATCCACGTATGAAAAACAACAATACTTATTATCCTCTCTTTTCTTAATATAAGCCAGGCTCTGTGCTGTTTGTGACATTGTCCATTTAATTGTCTCAACCTCCCCACGATGCTAGGTACTTCCATCATCTCCACTTTACGGATCCATCCAGCCAAACATCTTCGAGTGTCTATTAGGTACCAGGCACTGGGGAAGTAAGGCAGGGCTGTACGTTGTATATTTTCCCCTCCTTTTTGCAACGCCATGCAACAGTCCCAATTAATGGTATAGAGAAGAATGTCACGTGTCATATGGGTCTGGGCTGCAACTTCCTCTAGAGAGGCTTTTGGTAGCAGTGACAGTGGTGATGAGAATTAGTAAGTGCTTCTTGTATGCCAGGCACTGGGTGGGATCGCCTAGGAGACTCCAATGCGCTCGGCAGCTCAGGACTTTCCTGCGAGGTTGTTCCCTCATCCCCAAGGCTAAACAGAACAGAATTGCCCAGCTTGAGCCTGTTTTATAGCAGACATTTCTTATATTTTGAAAAGTTGACTGTGACTATTGCTGGGTGACATTTCCCCCAGTAGTTCAGAGTTATCATTCATTCCCAAGAGCTCACTCAGGAACATTCTAAGATCTGGAGAAGCCCCAAGAAGACCACTAGGACCAGGCAGATTCTGTAGGTAGAGGACAGCTAAGTTTCTCACCCCCATATGGATTACCCATTTACTCTATCAGATGGGAATGTGTCAGGTTGATTTTGAACAAGAAATAAAATGACCAGGACTTTCTGAAAAATTTTCAAAGTTGACCCGTCTCTTAGGTGCAGGCAATTTCAGCAGCCTAATTAAATAGGCCATCCAAACACGGGAGAAATGGTATCCCAAAGACACAGTGTACCAGGGGCCAAAGACAATACTGATTAAGATCAAATAGCTAATTGTAAGCCTCAGCCTCCAAATTGCTGCCGGATGAATAAATAACAGTGTGTGCAATCCAAGCGTAATTTCACATGGATACTGTCTCATTGATACCCGCAGAGGGCTGGAAAACATCAGGGGGCAGAATTCCATTGGCTGGAAAGGGATAAAAAGAGTTTTCAGTGGGGATGACGTCACCAGTTGGCATTATTCCTGGTGGAGACCTTCCTGGGAGTAAAAAAATATTTGGTTTGGTGCAAAGGCACCACACTCAAAGATAAACTGAACAGGGAAAAGCGAGGAAGAGAGCAAAGGCCATCCGATGGTTGTCTCAAGCACTGGCCTCGTGTTAAGTCAGGTTTCCAGAACAAACACAGCTCTGATGAGAAAGTTAATGCCTTTTCCAAACAGAACCGAAATCTGTCACAAGTTGTTTCCTTGATTTTGGTGATGAGTGAGAATGGGTGGATACCAAGAGTGTGCTAAGAATTGGGGCTAATATCCCTCCATCCCCAACCCCTACCACCAGCTAGATAACATGGTAATGAATTTTGTTGACTTTGGATTTGTTTCTTTGCTGAAATGCTCAGATAATCTTATAACTCTGAAACCCACTTCTTATTAAAGAGGCAGCATAGTACCCTGACTTAATTTTTTGCTCAGGTATTTATCTGGCTGTCATAAATATTTCATTAACATAAAATTTGCAAAAAAACAAAAAAAATGCATACTTTCCATGTATAGTTTTGTAAATCACCATGAGCTATTTCTGAAAACAAGCAGGGTATAATTAAAATAATAATTTAGGGCCAGAACAAGAACAATAGGAAAAATAGAGTACTAGAAGGGGTGGAGATGAAAAGAAAGTGAACACAAGTTCATCTGGAGAGGCGAACATTATTGATTTTATGCTAACCCCTACTCCTTTCTTCTTCTTATCTAAAGATGGGTGTTGGGGAAATGTTGTTCACTTCAGTTTTATAAGTTATAGCAATGTGAATTTTTTATACCAGATCTAATAACTAGATCCTTCCCCTTCTCCTGAAATGAAAGAGGTAGCTAGGTTGATTATGCGTACGCCATTCCTGCATGTGTCAACCCAACTTGCTTCCAACCTCAAACTCCTTTCACACTGCCTGAGGCTTCCACTGGCTCCTGCATGTGGCAGACAGGAGGTGTGAGTCCATGTTCACACCAGCATCTTTCTGTGTCTGTGATTGATGGCAGTTGGTAGGTAGTAAGTCGTATCCCTTGCTCCTTGTGTGGAATAACAATGAGACATGTTCCACACTGTCTCGAAGAGTTGCAAAATGGCATTGAGCTTCAATTACCCCCGGTTGGTAACTTGCTTGGTGATACAAACCTCCCTGTCACTTCCCTGTCTTATTCCCTCTCTCCACTGTTGGTCCTTTCTAAGATTGCCACGGTGTAAACTACTTTTACTCAAAGTCTTGTCTCACAGGCAGCTTCTAGGAGAACCCAACGTAAGATGCTTCATGAAGGTATTTATTTGAGGAGCTAACTTAATAGAGGTCTAGAGCTTTGTATTAGTCATGGTTCTCCAAAGAGACAGTACCAACTGTATGAACCAATACTATATATATTGGCCGAGAAGTCCTGTGATTTGCCGTCTATAAGCTAGAGACGCCCATGAAAGCCAGTGGTGTAGTTTGAAGGCTGGAGAGCCAATGATGTAGACTCCAGCTGGGGGCTGAAGGCCTGGCACTGAGGGCAGCGATGGGTGTCCCAGCTCAAGCAGTCAGGCAGAGAGAGAACCCCAATTCCCCCTTCCTCTACCTCTTAGTTCTATTCAGGCCCTCAATGGCCTCGGTGGTGCCCACCCATGTTGGAGGGCCTTCCCCTTTACACACTCCACCAATCTAAATGCTAATCTCTTCCAGAAACACCCTCACGGACATGCCCAGATATGATGCTTCACCAGATATTTGGCATCTCATGATCCAGTCAAGTGACACAAAAAATTATTATAACTATCGTAGTTAGATAGATCACCATTTGGTTGTTTCTCTAAAATAGTAGTTAAGTTTCTGATCAATGCTGAATAACACATATTTTAGGGTTGTATTATCTGAAGGATGCTCAACATATGAAACATTTGTTTTGCTGTTTTAATAAAAATGAATGTTAAACCCAAGAACTGATATTTTGTACACACACACACACTCTTGCTCTTCTCTGTGCATAAGATCGAGCCGCATCCTTTATAGAGTAGGATTGTGGGAGCGAGTAGAGATTGCAGTGATGTTTGTGGAGAGAGTCAATAATACTTCCCAGAGGACTTGGAATCTTCTCAAGGATTTGTTCAAACTCTGCCCTCTAGTATTTTTCAGACAGGGGTTGGGAAATGGCTGTTCCCATCATAAAGAAGCACCTTTGAGCCTCTTCTAATTATCTTACATTTGTAATTGTGCTCCAACCAACTGGCCACACTGCATTAACTACGACGTGTGCCCTGGTTAAACGGCAATCTCTACATCAGCAGTTCTGTCTGGTATCACAGGGAGAAGAGAAATGTGATAACACCGGGAGCTCCAATTCTAGCAAATTTCCAATGGTTATTCTCAGCAGAAGCATCTAAATTAGAATTTGATTCCATTTAACCCAGCTTCCTACCTGTAGATTAAGAGATTTTCTTTCAGACAGCACAGCAGGCTAAGCAGATCAACCCACTTCAATCAATTGTACCTGATGAAATCTTTGTTGCAGCCCAGACTGCAGTCAACTTCTGGAGTTGGCTAGTATTTGATGAGACACCCACACCCTGTTCAAAGTAATCTAAGGCCCCCACAATTACCTTTACTTTATTCCTTGATTAAGGAATCTATCTCCTGATACAAATTAAGAAGCAAATTTAAGAAAGGCACTAGTCACCTGGGAAGAATTGGTGCTAATGGAAAAAATTATATATCTTTATTCTCCCCATCCCCACTGTCTCTCTCTTTCTGTCTTTCTCTTTTTCAGTGTCAGAATGGGTTGATTTGGTCCAAAGAAGTAAAACTGAATTTCCTTCAGTAACATTCCTTCAAGTACTAGTTGTACTATTAACTCTCTGTTTTGGTCGAAAAAGATTGTGTTGAGTAAAAATCTGACCTAGGGAATAAACAATTGGAAGGAAGTCCCCATACTAATTCCCATACTAATTTTTTTTTTTGTAATTATTTAAGCAAAGCTGGAGAGAGTCTCTAGATGTATAAAGTACTTAGTAGAATAAGCCTGAACTGGCATCACTTCTATTCTGGGTTTAAATGAAAAATTTCCATGTTAAAGGTACAGTAAAACATCTGCAATGCCTTACTCAGCTGGGCACATTGAATATGTGATGATGCAAGACAATGAATCAAATCAATGGCCCACAGCACTTCATTAGTCCTCTACAGGCGACATGCTGGACTTCCGGAAGGCCCAGCAGTGACTCAGTGATTGGATTCTTTGGAGCCTAGGGGCTTTTTGTAACTCTTGTCTCTAAATCTGAACTTACAACTTGGACACTTAAGCAAAAAGAAAAGACAAATATTCATGGGAGGCTGGTGCATCAAATTAAAATTCTGGATTCATTCAGAAAAAGATATTCCTTTATGGACAGGGATATACAGGTGGGTAGTGCTATAATGGAAGAAAAGGTCTGTTGTCGCTCCACAGCTGGGATCTGTCCCTGAGGCTTTGTGGTTTATCAGGGGATGAGGAGGTGGGTCCCCTCCTTAGGTTAGGGATAAAGAGTGCAGCCATCTTTTTGTCACATTCAATATTATCGGTTTAACCAGAGGGCAGAGAAAAGTGACGCTATGTGCACTGAAGAACCACTTTTCCTGAAACTATCCCCACATTGTCCTGACACACCCCCTGAAGTCCCCATCATCACGTCCACGTCTCTCAGGCGTTCTAGACCTGGTCATCTCAGCTGCCTTATGTCGCATATGACTTTTAGTGTACCAATCAGATAGGAGAAAAAAGGATATGGCTTTATTTGCTTTAAATCCAACTCTATGACCCATACTTCAGGCTCATGAGAAATTCAGTCTCTGTCATTGTTGGGACTTCCTCTGTGCCCCGAGATTGTAAAGAGATTCCTCACTTTGCAAAGACAGCACTAAACCATCAGGGAGAACCCTCTGATGGTGGGTTTTGAGTCTGCACCATTCAGCTTGGAAGCCCCATGTCTCAGACTACCTGGTCCCTGCAGGTGAACTAGCTCAGCTGGCACGGGGCTGGCCTGGAGCCTGAGAGGACTTCTGCAGGCTGGAGGCGCTCTCATGAGGATCCAGCCTCTAGTGGCCGGGCCAGGCATCCTCCCCAAGATCTTGTCACAGCCAGGAGTGCTGAAAGTCATGCAGGGTTTAGTGCCTGGGACTAAGCCAACCATGTCTCTGGGGTCTTGGCCTTTCCAGGAGTGGAAAGACATGGGGAGCCCTGTCATCCAGGGATAAGAAAACAACAGCGGAGCTGTCTTGGGTTAATTTCTTCCACAAACAGGCCCTGAGTCAAGCATTTGGGTCCAAACACGGTGTCCAAAGAAGCACTCCCAGGACCAACCAGTAAGGGTATCAAGATAAGAAAGGGGATGAAATCAAACAAGACTGTTTTCAACTAAACTCCCGGGCTCAGCCTGAGCCCGTGGGGGTTCTGGGGAATGTAAATTATACCTCCAGGAAGGGGAGTTGGGCTTTTGTACTTCTACACCCATCAGTCATTGGCTCTGGGCCACCCTGGGGTTGGTGAGGGGGAACAAAAATCTCCTAGACATTTTTCAGCTCTCCATATGGCCCAGAGGGTGCCATGCCCAAGGGCAGTCCCCCGAAGGGTGCCAGTGCCAGGTCCCAGCTGCAAAGCTCACATGTGGAAGTAGAGGGATGGGCGCCCTGACCTGGAAAAAGATCTGGGGGACCAGAGTGGGGCACCAGTGGCGATCACTACAAGAGCCAACCTGAAGCCACCACATCTGCTCCTGTACAGTGGCATCTTAGTGAACTATCTCATACAGCTGCTGTGAGGAAAAAAAAAAAAAACAACCAAGAATAGAAAAGGTCTTTCTTTAAATGTTTATCTGAAACAATATTCCAGAGAAAGGGACCTCTGATTACAGTTTTGTTCACACAGTAGCATATAGGGGAATGCTACACTTAGTGTGTTTATGTCCCCAGGATGAGTCCTGAAGGTATCAGGGCAATGTGCTATTTATTATTATTCATGGACTACTTTACTTAGCAAAGTAGGAGCTTGATGCTCCTTCGGGCCAGAAATGCAGATGTTTAAAATTCTCCTTTGCATGAAAACATCCATGCCCCTGAGAAGACACGAAATGTAAAGCCCTTAAAAAATCAAATAGGAAAGAATCATGAATCTATTCAATGAGGAGATATAAAGATTTCTAAAAAGAAAATGAATAGGAGGGGGAAAAAAAGATCATTTTGAAATTAAACCCTGGGGAAGAGCTCTGATGAGATATAGATGGCCTATGTGCCCGCCAGGTGGATGTCCAAACTGAGAGAGAAAAGGATGGATGGAGGAAGTCTGAGAATTCTCTTCAAAAGCATCCGAGGTCAGTGTGCAGCTTTGGAAAGTACAGGAAATAAATGAGAGGGAAGAGAGAATAATGCCCAGTGGCCCTTTGATATAGGAATACAGCTTTAAGGCTTTACTGTGCAGGATCAAAGGAGATGAATGTAGAGACACCATGGCTGTTACCCAGAAGTCTGAATGAACACAATAGACACAGGCCTGGAAGCCCATCGCTGGTAGACATTACCAGGAGCCCAGAAATCAGGGTGAAATATCGCATTATGCTAGAATGAGCCCAGTAATGAGCCTTTAGATTTCCTTGTGGTGTTTTCTTTAAGGTGTATTAAACTTGGGAAATTGGCTTTTGAAGGCAGTTGGGTGTCTTGTAAATGAAGGTAAACAAAGGGAAAGGAAAGCTTGTGTTATTTGAATTACTTCTCCGAACCAGCCCAGCCAGGGTAAGTGCTATTATCCTGTTTTGCAGATGAGAAAGGCAAGGTTGGAGAGATTATGTAATTTTCCCAGGCCCTGGTTCTTAAGTGGAAGAATGAAGAGATTTCACCCTTAATCCCTTCTACCTACCAACAGATATTATGTGTGCACCTACTGTGTGCTTGTTCTAGACACGGGGAACCAAATGATTACCTGAATCCTTATCTATCTGATCCTGGAGGCCATTCTTTTTCCCACCAGGGTCTAGCGACTAGACTTACCTAAATGATTTCATGGAAAATTGTATTCCTCTATGATTATGCAAGATGTTAAAGAGATTTGCATGGGGTGAAGAGACTATGGGAACACACAAGAAAAGTCATGAAAGATGGAATAATGCCAGATTTAGAAGCTTAGCAAGGAGGACCCAAGCCATTTTTCTTGATACGTACATTTAAAATAACAATGGAAACAACGAAAATAATAAACAACAAACTTTTATGATAACACTTTCTGATTATAAAACTTTTAAAAAAGGTATAAAGAAGTAGAAATTATTCTTAATGTCCTAACCCAGAGATAATGAATGTAGTTATTTTAAAGTATGTTCTTCTAGTTTCTCCCTTTCCCTCTCCTCTTGGCTGCTTCATATTTATCTGTCATGGAACTCTGTGAATCTGTAGGTTGATGTCTTTCATTGTAGGAAAATTTTCAGCTATTATTTCTTTGCATATTGTTTCCGATCCATCATCTCTCCTCTCTTTCTTGGATGCCAATTATGTGTATTTTCTTAACCTTCTCACTGTATTTCCTGTCCCTTATGTTTTCCTATACATTTTCACTTTTTTATCTCTTTGGGTTTCATTCTGATTTTTTAAAAGTTGTCTTCAGTTTATTAACACTCTTCAGCTCTAATTTGCTATTTGCTTATTCACTGAGTTTTAACTTTCTGCCATTATATTTTTCAGTCCTAGATTTTTCCTTTGGTCATTTGTCAAGGTTTGCAGTTTTCTGCTCAATCTTGTCTTTTATTTTCTTGACTATGATCAGCATAGCTATTTGTAAGTAGTGTCAGGTAACTAAATTACTTGGATCCTTTATAAATCTTTCTGTTGTTTGTATTTCTCTTGATTTTCAGTCTTGCCTTTTGTCTTAGTCAATTGTGGCTGCTACAACAGGATACCATAGACTGGGTGACTTAAACAATAAACATTTATTTCTCACAGTTCTGGAGGCTGGGAAGTCCAAGATCAAGGCGCCAGAAGATTCGTTGTCTGGTGAGGGCCTGCTTTCTGGTTCATAGATGGTGGAAGGAGGGCAAGAAAGTTCTCTGGGTTTTCTTTTATAAAGGAACAAATTCCATTCATGAGTGCTCCATCCTCATGACCTAATCAACTCCCAAAAGTCTCATCTCCTAATACCATGATACTGGGAGTTAGTATTTCAACATATGAATCTTGGGGGGGACATAAACATTGCATCTTCTATTGGATACTAACTCAGAAACATCACTTGGCTCTATCCTGATGACATTCCATAAGCAAGAACTTAAAACCAAATAACAGTTCTCAGAGCTCCCCATTCTAAGATCTTATCAAGTTTAAGTTGCACCATTGATTTAATTATAGCTTTTCTAGGGTCTTGAGTAAGGAAATACTACAAAAAAAGTACATGTCACAGGCGACCTGATTTCAGAAATGTCAGATTATAAAAGAGTATGCATCTAAGAATTTTGGAATTCCTCAGTCTTAGGAACATGGAATTTGTGTATCCTGATTAGATTTTTCTTTAAGTCGTTTTAAAAAGACTCCTCAGTCAGAGAAACAAAGGCTCTGAATCATCCTAAATCTTTGTTACTTTTAAGGGCTCAATAACTCTCCAAATTTCCTGGTAATTAAACTCATGTTGAGTATAGTAGGACTGTGATCCACAAGAACCCTGCGTATGGCAGATCATAGGGTGGGAGCCTAGCAGACCATGGAAGCACTTCCTTCCAAGGGGAGAAAAACCAAACTCTGAGGTTTACCTGTCAAAGCCAATGGTAGAAAGGATTTCTTATCTTCTTCTGAGGCTGATGTGGCTGGATCATAGTTCATTTTCTCTCAGTATTCCAAGACTGGTCTTAAATATCACCCAATCCTTTCTTGGCCATGAGCTCTAGCAAGGCTCACAATGGATGGGGAACTATACTTAAACTACACAAATTATAGCCCTTTAATAGGCTCACTGGCGGCAGGTTCAAATGCCTGCCAGGGCCAGGCAGCCTGGTGGGAGCCCCATCTAAGCAGAGTCGCTTCTCAACTCCAGTTGGTTTTTGCCATGTGGGAATACAGGCCCAGGGGTTCCAGATACGAATTGTGTTAGAAACCAGTAGTACAAATCTTTATGTGAAACCCCCCAATTTTTATGTTGCAACTAATTCCATTTTTTAAAACTTGAGGCTGTAACACGTCGTATTCTTGAGATGATTGCAGTCTGTGGGGCCCAGTGGGTGCCCTCTGGCTTCATGCTCAGCACTGAATGAGTCTGTGCTCTAAGAAGGCAGCCTCGTCACTGAAGCGGTAGGGACTGCTTGCTTTCTCTGCCTCTTCCTCCCACATCATGGAGGCATTCCTAAAAAGATAAGCTGGGGTTTTCTGAGTCCACTTGAAGTGTGAAAAAATGCATTTCCTTCCCCGTACCGTCTCAAAATTTTTAAACAGCTTGCTTAGTGAGGTCTTTTTTTTTTTTTTTACACTTAAAATAGGGGTTTTGGATTCACACAGCAGGAAAATTGCCGATATTACATAGCCCCAAAGCACACAGAGTACGATTAAGATCATCTGCCACATGGTCTGTGCACTGTCTTAGAACCAGTAATTTGGCTAATTGTAGCAATCTTGCCAAGTTGCACATAGGAAAGTTATTCATTTATTTTTCATTCTCAAATACTTTAGAGGTGTTATCTGAATGGAGATTCTTTTCTTGCCTGGAGGCAGGCAAGTAAGTTGCTTGGAAGATAATTGGGACAGTTACAGGGGAAAAAAGCATGTCAAATGTGCATAATTGCATTGCAGGGGGACTGTTTTATAAGGATGAGCCTAAGTCTTAGAAGAATGATTAAGAAGAAACCAGGGACACTGATAGAGTGATTGGTACCCAAATTCAATAATTAAAGGTTAGATTCTTTGGGTGACTCTCTTTCCTTAAGCAAGTCTTAGTCAGTACCATGCTATAATCTATTTGAAAAAAAAATATGTTACCTATCTGATAGAATATTTCCAGAATTTATCTCAAAATCCTGTCCAGTGCTCAGAATAGCTGCTGATTACTTTAAGTAGCTTACTTTAGATTACTTTAAGGAGTTAAAGAATAGAAATACCTCTGTAATGAATATTAAGCATTTAGACGGAAAGTTATATTTGGAGATCAAAGAATATTTGGTGTATCTCCACAATTATATTGTTCACTAGTATTTTTAACCTATAACTTTCAACACACTTATGTTCCTGGAGGTTAAATATAAAATCTAAATGCATGTCCTATATGCACTCTTGTTTCTCATCAGTTCTACTTTCTGGGTACAACCCATATAGGAAACTGAACAGTCTGGTTTAATTGCACAAGCTTTAGGGAATGAAAGAGATAATACAACAACATGGAAAAACAATAACTCTTATATGGCGATCATAAAATCTAGGTGAGATATTTATTTTGTCCAGGCCTGCCCAGCTCTCACAGTTTGAGAAAAAAATGAACAAGGTCATATGGGCGCCAGATTTGGTGTCAAATTTATTTATATAGAGAATGAAATATCTTTCAATTTAAGAACAAGTCATTATCACAAGGGGAAGACATGTCTAATACATGCATTTTCTATTATGAGATTTCTCTTGGCAAATCCTTGGAGCACCTTCGTTAGCAGTTCTGTATCAATGTATTTTTAATTCAATGAAACATGAAAAGAATCTATTCTAAAATTGAATGACTCAGACTTGTAACAGTTTTCCTTTTCTTTTATTTTCACTTCTAGTACTTGAAGAAAGAAACTGCTCAGACCCTGGGGGCCCAGTCAATGGGTACAAGAAAATAACAGGAGGCCCTGGGCTTATCAATGGGCACGATGTAAAAATTGGCACCGTGGTGTCCTTCTTTTGTAACAACTCCTATGTTCTCAGTGGCAATGAGAAAAGAACTTGCCAGGAGAATGGAGAATGGTCAGGGAAACAGCCCATCTGCATTAAAGGTAACTTTTCAGATGTTCCTGAAGTCTACAGACATAAGTGGAGTTATTGGACTTTTTGGTAGCTTCCATGCATGTGTTTAAGCCCCTGGAAAAATATCTTTCTCCCTTAAGTTCTCCCTGGAACCATATATAACTCTTAGGTTGGAAACCGTCCTAAAAACGTTTGCTTCTTTTGGGGGGGCTCAAGAGGACCTGCTAAGCTTAGTCACACATCTTGAGGTGATCAAGCATAGTGGCATAGTTATCAGAGCAGTTTAGGAAAGATGACAAGGCTGAGTTCCATATATGCAAATCCTAGGACAAGATTGAGGCAATTTATAAGCATTTACATAGCTACCCTTATCTACTCTCTATGCAATATTAACTTAGTGCGAGAAATAAAAGAACAAAATAGACACATCATCGCTGCCAGCCTACATAGGGGGAGGATTGAGATGTCAAGATGTTTAAAAACAAAGACAGACAGTAAGCACTTGCACATTCAACGGACAGTCATAGGAACAGATGAGTGGTGTAAATTCAGAAAAAGGAGGGATCGACATAATCTGAAATAGGGACAACTGCACGAATCAGGTAGGATTAGAGCCAGTTTGGAGAACTGGGAAAGATCTGTAGATGCGAAGAGGATATGGGATGATATTCCAGGTGGAAAAAAGAGGTGTAGGCAGAAGCGACATAATCATGGTAAACCCGAAGTCAGGCAATCTGGGAACCTGGGAGGTAAATTTTAAGATGTAGGTTGGAACCAGAAGAAGGGAGTGTGGAATAGAAAAGTCTGAACCCTCCCTGCTGGCCGAGGGGATGTGCAGTTTCTCATTGGATTCACTCACTAGTTGCTTCAGGTTAACAACCCCTCTCTTTGGAGGGCAGGCCACAATGATCTGGCTGTTTACTGGGAAGAAAAACATGTCCTTGTCCTAGATTATCCAGATAATTGCCTTAATCCTCCACTTTGCCTTCTGGGTGTTTGTCAACAACCTGAATCCTGGGAAAAAGAATGAAAGGGAATGTCTTGTGAAAGGAATAAATCACTTTAGACTTCAGCCAGAAGCGACCTTCATCCCCACCAGCACAGATTCTGATTTTGTTATTTCATTAAGTATGGGAACGGTGTCACATATGTCCTTGGAGGTTTTTGTCAACTCTTCTCTTACAAATTAATACAACCAAAGTTCTCTAAGTTGCTAATTAGATGAATGTTGGCTGCCTGATTGGGAAAGTGAGATGGGAAGGATTCCTTTTCACTTGCGAAGAAAGAGAGACTTCAACAAAATTAAACCGAGCTTTGAATTGCCCTCAAGTGATTGTTAGGGCCCTTAATTGCAGAGAAAGGACATGGAGAGTCAGTTACCGGAGACTTACCTATGGTTGACACTGCTGTCAGATTTCAAATGGGAACCTCTTAATTACCTGTGTGGGCTTTATTGTAGAACCTTCACATTGACTTTTATTCCATTTTGGTCAAGTTTGCTAATACGATTCCCATTAACAGTTGATCCTAATCTGTTAACTGCTATTGTTCCAAATCACTTAGGTGGAGCAGATTTTCAGAGGTGTCTACTCCACTTGAGTTCTTAGAAGGGGCTGTCAATTTAGATGCAAGGCAGCAAGCTCTTTTGCTAAATGAGCTGTTGAGGCTTGGCAGGTATGTCCAGCCTCTGAGAGCCTAGAGAATGGACACCTTGTGTCCAGAAAGTGTGGTCAGGTATGAATCCAAACGGAATGATGTGAACAGTGAATATGGAAAAGGATTATGCAACATTGTTGTTTTGGGGTATTTTTTTTTTTCCTAGCCTGCAGAGAACCTAAGATCTCAGACCTGGTGAGGAGGAGAGTTCTTCCAATGCAGATTCAGTCAAGGTGAGGTCAAAAACACCTGAACTGTGCTCTAAAGGCCAACAATAATTTATTTTCCTTCCATTCTCTTTCTCTTCTTGTGTTTGGCCAAAGGCAGTCCAGGGTTTCTTAGGGACATTTAGTGCTAACCAGTCAGGAAAGAATAGGGCTTGTTAGATGAAAGCTCGTTAGCCAGCTGCCTCTAGCCAAGAGGTAGCAACTGTTGGAGAGTGTACAAATTTCACTGGACCGTGGGAAAGTAAGTGAGATGCAAGACTTTCAGATGATCCTTGAGGAACTGGATTTGAATACTTGCGTTTTCCGGAAATTACTACGTATTTATCACGGCAGCTGCTAGGGAGATGGCATTTCTGCTCAACGCAGCCAGCTATGCTTTTAGGAAGATGATCTTGGTAGTAACCAGTCAGCTGACGTAGGCTGGGGGCGCCCAGGAACTAGGAACAAATGAGCAGCCCTGCGTGCTGAGGGACGTGAGCCCTGGGGTATGCCCAACCTTTCTCCTGGAAACACAAAGGCGAGCACCACCTGCTGGGGAGAGAATAGGACCATTTCTACTCGTCTCTTCTCCTGTGTCCTCCTCCATGCTCTCCCAACTCCAGCTATATGGGACTCCTTGGCGTTCCTATGTCACTCCAGGCACAGTTCTGCTTTGGAAACCTTACACTCGTGCCTCCTTCTTTCTGGAACCTGCTTCCTTTGGATATCAAACCTCACTTCTCCCAGTTCTCTGCTCAGTTTTTGCCTGACAGTGAGACCTGACTGTCCCTTACAGCAAGCCCACCTCCACCCTGACTCTGGAGTGGGCCCCCTTTCCCCAGAGTTCTCTGGCCTTTACTATGTTTCTGTTTTCACCCCTCTCCACCTGTTGCCTTATAGACCTATTTTTTATTTGTTCAATTTCTATCTCCCTCACCCTCCCCAAAATGTAAAATTTACAAATGCAAGAACGTTATCTGTTTTGCTCATGCTGAAGTTCTAGTATCTAAAATAGCACCTGCCGCATAGTATGTGCTCTGTTAAGTATGAATGAATGGATTGGGTTGACGAATGAGGTTCAAGGCCTGGGTCTGCCTCTCTTTAGTGCTGGGGTGTTTGGGGGCAAGCTCCTAAACTTGCTGAGCATGAGTTTCCTCTTGATAAGTAGGGAAAACCATAGCATCTGTCTCTGGGGATCGTCGTGGAGGATGAAATGCAACACCAACAGCTAATATTTATTATATGTTTGCTCTGTGTCGGTTGCTCTTCTGAGTATTTTACATGTATTAGTTCATTTAATTCTCATTACAACCTCTGAGGTGAATATTATTATTATTACCATTTTATTACAGATTTTATTACCATTTTTATTACAGATGGATAAACTAAGGCTCAGAGAAGTTCAACAACTTAGCCAAGGCTAGAAGAAGTGGCAAGGCCAGGATGTAAATTCAGTATCTGACTTCAGGGTCTTTAAACCTTACATAAAACATTTAGCAAAGCACCTTGCACATGCCATCACTCGTCAGTGGAAGCTATTATTATAAACAGTAACGATGAATCCCAGTGACTAGAATTGATTCCAACCAAGTGACCTGGAATATTCCTAAGTCAGGATACCCATCAGTCTCTCACCCCTCCTCAGACAATCTCATTCCAGTTTTGTCTTTCCCTTTTGGGGCAAGGCAAGGTATTTCTTAGGTAACAGTGGCAGTAGAATCCAAATTCTGCCCCCTTTTCTGATTTTTGTGATTTCCCTGGGCTGGCCTTTCCACTAAGTGGGAATCAACCTGTTCTTCTCAAGGAGACATCTTGCAGAGGAGCCCCTGAGCTGTTCAGAAAGATCACTTCCTACTGGTGAAGCAATCTTAACAGGAGGTTAGGGGGCAAGGTGCCAGCTTTCTCATGCAAGTGAGAAAGGAGGCCTATGACTTGGTTTTAAGTATCTTTCTGAAAGGTGGGCTGTGGTCAGTCATGGAGGCTATGTCTATTTCCAGCATCCAGGCTCACCCAGGAGCCCCCAAAGGCAGTGTGGACCTTCGGAGGCCAAATGAGGGGCTTGTTTACAAGTTCAGAAGCTCCCTGAGCGACAGACCCGCTTACAAACATAAGCTAATTGTTCAATTGTTCATTGATTTCATTGTTCAATGAAATCAATGTGCATGGAATATTTGCTCTGAGCCAAGCACTTTAGAGATACGTGAAATAGATTTTTTATGATGACATCAAACTGGTATGGTAGAGACACCAGGGTGGAAATTGTGACTGCTCAGCGCTGTCTTGGGTACCATCTCACTTTCCTGTGTGCCCCTGAGCACTCCCACTTGCCTCCCTGGGCTTCCACTTTCCAGCTCTCCGTTTATTAAATAGGGATGAAAACATAGGTTCCTAAAGGAATTCCACCTTTTCAGTTGGCAACCATTATGTACCAATATAAAATAAGCACAAGCTGAAAATGTATGCACATCTTCCCCAAGAATCCCCCAGTGGTCCATTAGCCCTTCAACTTCAGGGCTCATTTAATATCCCTTTTTACATTTCCACACAATGCTTCATATTTCTCCCAATCTATGTGCCCTGAAAGTTCTATTCTCTGAGGTGTGCTAATTACATCTGCTAATTGCTAAATCAAGCTACCGTATCAACACAGTTTAGTATGAGTCAATTCCTAATATTGCCCCATTATGATAATTTTTAGAGAAAGAAATATGCCTGGATTTCTCTCATTCAAATTAACTCCCTTTTCTGTTTAACGTTGCAATTAATTTGTGTGTGTGTGCGTGTGTGTGTGCGCGCATGCGCTCGCATGTATGACGTACCTTCAAATAGCAGCTATTATGCCAGATATTATCCTGTTTGGTGAAAAATTTTAAGCAGTTGGAATCATGCCAAAAATGGAAATGGAGGCGTAAAATGAAGAGAATTTGCTCAGTGGTAGAGATGAAGTGTGTAAGTGTGTTCATGAATGTGTGAGAGAGAAACAGAGAAAGAGAGAGACAGAGAAGGAGATAGCCATTTTTTTCTTTTTCTGTAACCAAATATCTATGTGGGGCTTGGCATAGATGCTAAAGGGGCCACAATGACTGTCTCTCGCCTCTCACCCTGCTCTTTCTTTGGGCCCATGTGCCTGATCCAGGGAGACTCCATTACACCAGCTATACTCAGCAGCCTTCAGCAAGCAGAAACTGCAAGGCGCCCCTACCAAGAAGCCAGCCCTCCCCTTCGGAGACCTGCCCACCGGGTACCAACATCTGCACACCCAGCTCCAGTACGAGTGCATCTCACCCTTCTACCGCCGCCTGGGCAGCAGCCGGAGGACATGTCTGAGGACGGGGAAGTGGAGTGGGCGGGCCCCATCCTGCATCCCTAGTGAGTCAAGGCTCATCCTTGGGCTGGAGCATCTTCCATATTTCTTGGCTGCCTGTGCAAAAACATTAGCCCCGTGGAAGACTATTTTAGGAAAGGCTCTTTATCCAAAGGAAGGGTTTGCCAATGCTTTCCCTAATTTGGTGATGTCTGAAATTCCACATGTTAGATCTTCTTTCCTTTAGCTTAAACTTACTACCCAGGACAAATGAACTCTTTAAATTTTAGAGGCATACTTTCTTGTGGATGGCTCTATCATATTTACTTGGAGAAAAGGGAGAAAGCAGTCATTAAACACCAAGTAAGGAATGGGTTAAAGCTGCCAGAGGGCCTCAAGTTATGCCATCTTCTCTACTTTGTCTAAGCCCCAGGGTTCACATTCATCATCTTGTCATATTAATTGAGGAATTGTTATTAATTAAGGGATGAGGTATCTGGAATAGGGGCTTGCACATACTAAACTGCCATCCCATCTTCTTTTTGAAAGGAGAACAGCATGGTTTAGTTCATTGTGGTCATGTTTATGATTAGTCATGATATTTTGAGTCTTTACATACATCATCTTCTTCAGTCTCCTCAAGACAATTGTTATTACTCTACTGGTTTTACAGGCAAGAAAACTGAGGCTCTTAAGAGATTAGGCAACTGTCCCAAAGTCCCATTGATAGTAAGTGCCTGGAATCAAAACCCAGGTTTCATTTGACTGTAAAGCCTCCAATTTTAATTCTAGACTTTATAGCCAACCATGTCAAGGAGGGTTGATTACTATTTAAGGTCAGAAAAAAAAAGCCACCAGGTTAGGTGGCTTAGTGGTCATCACACCCCTGAGGTCCACCCTTCCAGAACTGTGCCCTCCTGGTTGAGTGCCACGTTCTCCTTTGAATGGGGAAAGTCTGAGTTTTTCTTACTAAACTGGCGCTTTCTCCACAGTCTGTGGGAAAATTGAGAACGCCACTGCCCCGAAGACCCAAGGGATGCGCTGGCCGTGGCAGGCGGCCGTCTACAGGAGGACCAGCGGGGCGCACGACGGCAGCCTGCACAAGGGAGACTGGTTCCTGGTCTGCAGCGGCGCCCTGGTGAATGAGCGCACCGTGGTGGTGGCTGCCCACTGCGTGACTGAGCTGGGGAAGGTCACCGTGATCAAGACAGCTGACCTCAAAGTCGTCCTGGGGAAATTCTACCGGGATGATGACCGGGATGAAAAGACCATCCAGAGCTTGAGGGTAAGAGGGCTACGACTTAGAAACTGGGGCTCTCGCCCAACAAACTCCAAGCACAGGAGAGCAGTGACTATGTCAGCCCTGTCCCCTTGGCATGTCAGTAACCAGCCAGCCCAGAGCCTGGCACGCAGCAGTGCCCACGATTTCATTTTGATAGATACTAGACAGGGGCACTAGAAAGCCCGTGCAGTCTTTTTTTCCCTTTAATGACATTAAAAATAAGATAGAGGCATATATCTATCATTGAGGTCACTAAAAGTTAATTACCCAAGAGTAAAAGACACATCAACTTCTCAGAGTGGTATATACCATAAGTTATAACAAATTAAAAATTAGAGAAATTATTTGTTTAATGGCTGGCTCTGCCTGAAACCATTGGTTCTATGGATATTGAGATTTGTCATTGGACCTTCACAGCCTAGCACAGTGCCTGGCTAAAAGTAGATGATCAATACATATTTCTTGGATAAAAAAAAAGTTAATCACTCGTTATCTTTGAGCACTGTCCTCGGTAGGCTTTGAGGACATATAGAGGGTTTATCCAAAATATTCCCAACCAGATTACAATATACTTCTCTTTCCCTGCCTCCCTCCCTCTCTTCCATTTATCCACTCATCTGCCTGTCCATCGTCCATCTGTCCATCCATCTACCCATCCATTCATTCATCCACTGAGCTCCCACAACGTGCCATTCTCTGCAAATAGATATAGAAAAGAATAAGGCATGGTTTTACTCTGAGGAGTCCCCAGTCTGGTGGGGGAGACAGACCAATATGTCATGATCAGTGTGACATAAAAAAGGCCTCAAGGAAATGCACCCAAATGCAGTTGAGGTAATAGAACACACACGTAGAAAATCACAAGGTATCATGGTTGTTTGCTCCTAGAGGCCCCCATCAAAGAGCATGACCAGCAAAGATTGGGAAAATCAGGGAAGATTTTTGGTAGTTTGCACTGGTAGTTTGCAACCTGGGGTTTGTGCCTAATGGTGCTAACATATTTTTTTCATCATTTATTTGCCAACATTGAAAGATCAGAATGTTGTCCGTCCCTTGCGTTTGTAGATTTCTGCCATCATTCTGTATCCCAACTACGACCCCATCCTGCTCGATGCCGACATCGCCATCCTGAAGCTCCTGGACAAGGCCCGCATCAGCACCCGCGTGCAGCCCATCTGCCTGGCCGCCGCTCGGGACCTCAGCACCTCCTTCCAGGAGTCTCGCATCACCGTGGCCGGCTGGAACGTGCTGGCGGACATGAGGAGTCTCAGCTTCAAGAACGACACGCTGCGCTCGGGGGTGTTCAGCGTGGTGGACTCGCTGCTGTGCGAGGAGCAGCATGAGGACCACGGCGTCCCGGTGAGTGTCACCGACCACATGTTCTGTGCCAGCCGGGACCCCACCGCCCCTTCTGACATCTGCACTGCAGAGACGGGGGGCATCGCGGCCACGTCCTTCCCAGGACGAGGGTCCCCTGAGCCTCGCTGGCATCTGGTAGGACTGGTCAGCTGGAGCTATGACAAAGCATGCAGCCACAGCCTCTCCACAGCCTTCACCAAGGTGCTGCCTTTTAAAGACTGGATCGAGAGAAACATGAAATGAGTCAGCCTCAGACGTGTCAAGCAGCTTTTCTGTGCACCCATCTATACGCGTGTTGGCACACGAGGCAGTGTGGACCCGAAGTGCGATTTTGCCCATGGACTTGACTATGCCAGGGCTTTTGATTGCAGGGACAAAACTCAGTAGCAGGTGAGTAGAGCTCAGTTTCTGGTAGGCTGCTGCTTCCCTGACTGCTTGGACAGCCATTTGGAAGACACCAGCACTTGTAAGAACTGAGTTTCTTCAAAGAAGACTATATGAATAGGAAGAAAACCTCCCCCTTCAACTCACCTGGTGGCCATTCCTGCCTTTCAGTGATGCGAATGTCATGGTCGGCTCCTGTAGAGTCAGGGTTGACCCGGGGAGGTCTGGGCTTTACGAGGCCTCTTTCAGGGCTCCAGCCAAACCCAATTCCAGACTGCCTGCCTGCAGGACAGCCCAGGGCTTGAGTGTGACATGGGCTTTTGTGTACATGGCCAATGAACAGTCTGGTCCTTTCCCATCCCAATCTCCTGTACACATTTTAATAAAACAAGGGTTACCTTCTGACCTACAAAACAAATGCGCCAGACTCTCATTCCTGCATGCTGTTTCTCTGAGCTACATGCATTGGTATCAGGGCAATGGCGTGGTGATAGCCCTTTAAAATAGAGCAGACAGTTGCATTAATAATTCCCAAATGACAGGTATGATAAGGCCAGGGCCATCTTTTCAGTACCAGCCCTTGGAGCGTGGAGGGTCTTGGGCTAGGGGAGGAGGAACATGGGTGTCCTGAGATGAGGTACCAACAGAGGGAAATACCAGGGATAGGGTGATTTCCATGGTTACCTCTGGTTCTCACCTTCTAGATCCAGCACAGAACCCCGCTTTGAAACTCTATCAGTCTTCACTGTATGTTT